>JAJAGP010001847.1:0-154015 GCA_025084515.1 Ancistrus triradiatus | reverse complement strand
CCATGACTGGAATCTCTGAGGAAGGGGAAGACTGATTAGGGCGTGTCCCCCTGTGTCACAACAGCACCCCTTTCAATCCCCATGTAATGGATCTGGTAGCCCATTATCCTTCCACCCTTTTAATTTTGGATATTCTGTGAAACAATGGCGCTGTGACTGAATTCTTTGTCTACCTGGTGGACATCTCGAAGCGGTCGTTAACAGCGCTGACTCTCCACCCGGTGGCGCCGGTCCTCTCCAGCTCCTGCTCCCAGTCTGCTGAACTCTCGAACCAGTTCATGCTCAAATCACGACAACGGTTGCTCAGGAACTGCTTCATTTCTACAGGACAGATCAGGAGACCCTGAGCACCCGAACAGCACCGGATGTGAAATCAATTTTTTCTTAGCCACCGGCCGAGTGAACCGAACATGCACGCGACGCTTGAGAGAGTTTAGGAAAGGCCAGGAGGTCGAGTTACTCTGCATTATTCACCCACTTAATAGACGCTATTTTCCTCTCACCGCTTGGCACGTGATTTAATTTGAATATCAAATGCGGGCGTTCAGATAGTAACACGAGCAAAGGACAATCAGTGCGCACGCACACCGAGCTGCCCTTATCGCCGCATGGCACGAACATCCTGTTCTAATGGTCTCCACGGCTCAGTGCTTTTCGCATGGCAGTCGCTATAACAACAAAACTCGCCCCCACTTCATTAATAAAGGCCTTGTTTAAACAGCTGAGATTTAACGTTTATTTAGGTTTTTTATTAATGTTCTGTTTAACATTAACGCCGTGCAATGATAACAGCGGATTAGCAGCAGGCCGAGTCTCACCGATGCTACCCAGAGCGGCGTTCTGGAAGGAAAGGATCGTTGCAGGCTTCAGTGGCTGGTACGTCTTGGCGATGGTGTAGGTAATCTGCACAGGAATAAAGCTGAGTCGGAATTCATTGGCATAACTGCGCGACTACAGAGGAAGCATCATTGAAAAGGCACCTCGACAGCCTGGGCATCAGGAGTGAGTCTGTCGAACAGGAAGCACAGGACCCGCAGGTCTCGGCAGTACAGCACCAGTTCCTCCGGAGTGAACTTCAGAGAGGAGTTAGGGGTCACCAGTTTGGTTCGGGACGGTCCCACTGGAACACAGGCAGACCGTGAATTAAACCCCTTTTAGCAATTCTATAATGCTATAATGATCATATAATAATTATAATTATTTCTCATTCTCTTTTTTAGAATACAACTAGAAAATGAAGGGAATTTGTATGCAGTGTTCAAAAAACAGCTTCTACGTTACAGTGGCAAGCACGTAGTAGAGTATATGTAATATATGGTCGTTATACCATTGCTAAAACAGGAAATCTAATGGTGGCCTAAGACTTCTGCAAAAAATTGTATATGTATGTATATAAAGTGGATCCAAAAGTCTGAGGCCACTAGTGAAAGTGCTTCTATTTTGCATTTTTCTCACATTTAATACCATGCCTTTCATTACAAATCATATAATCAGCATAACAATTTAGTGGAAAGGTTGAAAAATCCTTTGAAATATTTTAGAACTGATTAGTATTTGGTATTTTCTCCCTAACGACAGTATGCGCTCCACAAATCTGATGACCCATGTTATTCCAACATGATTTCTACATAATATTCCAAAGAGCATCCTGTGGCACTACTGAATGCTTGGCTCTCTCTGTCTTCAAGTGCCCCCATAAATGTCCGATGGGCTTTAGGTCGGGTGACGTTTGCATAAGAGTGCAGAACTGGAGAAATAATGACAGCTGAACTTAAAGTTGAAGGTCTTCATTTTCCTTATAGCAATTGTTAGCGTAGCACTGTGAAGTGCTTATTCATATATGTCATCACAATTATACATAAATACTGCAGGCTTACCAGCCACAACCTTCTCAATTGACGCCAGAGCGACGTCGTGGTCCCCGAGCAACACAGGATCGGCATTGTCCTAGCAAAGAGGAAAGAGACTGCAGTTCGTAACCTGCTTGACATCAGCATGCAAAGCACAAAAATCTCTGCTACAGCAGACTGGGAGAGGGACCGAGGACAGCGGGAAGTCCATAATCAATCAGATAGACGGATGGTGCAGCTCCAGCTAGTTTACAAATCAAAGAGCACCAGGCTTGACCTACTTAGCAAAGAAACAGCACTGGTGGGTGCAGTACTACTACTCACCAGAGGGGGCCAGACGTACACAAATGTATTATGGAAGTAAAGGAACAAATACTCATAAAAAGGTTATTGATCTTCATGTGCTTGTGAAAGTGGCTTATTACTTTATTTTCATTCAGGCTTTAAAACAGAACGTACTTTGAATTTTCTGTGCCTTATTTTACAGCCTAAAAAATATAAGCTTTATAAGTGCTGCATGAGGAATATACTATGTTTAGGTTTGGCCAGCCAGAAATATACCAAGGAAATAGCTTGTTCATACTAATATTCTCTCTCAGTCAGCACATATAATCAAAAAACACAAGCAAAATAGCAATAAAAAAAACAACAACAAACAATCTATTAGGTTTTCGGGTAAGTGCATTCATAATTTCTTTTGGTGCACTAGGGTAAGCTGCTTGTTTATGTGAATCTATAATGCTCACATCTGGTCTTGGGCTGTCCTGTGGGACAAAGGCTACTCGGAAATGGGTGCAGAACAGAGTGCCTGAAAGCCAGCCTCCTCCTTCTTTAGGCGTCAACTTCTTCCGCACCAGGATGGCTCTCTGGAGCACACACTCCCCTGTAAACAAACACCAAAATAAAACAATAAACAAACACAGAAACAGCATTTAGCACTCATGGCGAGACTCACAACTGATAGTCTCACAAAGTACAATCCAAGCAGCTTATGGTTAAAAGCTTTGCTCACTAGTCCAATCACAACATCTTGGCACCTCAGGGAATTCAACTCTCACACTTGGGGTCAAGAGCCCAGTAGGGACTCGTACAAAATGTCAAAACATTCACATTCCGGGAATAATAAAACCTATTATGTTATGGAGATGTGTTTGACACTGGTAGGCGGAATGGTGGCTCGGTGGGTAGCACACACAGCGAGAAGGTCCTGGGTACAATCCGAGGTGGAGCAGTCTGGGTCCTTTCTATGTGGAGTTTGAATGTCCTACTCATGTCCACGTGTTTTTACTCCAAGTAGCTCAGTCCCCAAATCCACCACCACTCTCACTAAACAGTTAATGAATAAATCTCTTTTGTAAACAAACTCCCAGTACATACATTAACGGTTTCTTCATCTTTCTTCGTAACTCCATGTTTATGCAAAGTGTTCCTGTGCTGCTCTGCATTTCCTGTGGAAGTCGATCACAGAGCTTGCAAGGTTTTCATCTCGCAGACTTTCATCTGTATCCCGTGGGGAAAGCGCTGGGGAAAACCGTAACCTGGTCTTTCCAGCTGGGCGAAGTACAGCTCCCTCGTTCAGGACAGCTCATTCCTTTTGAATGAATTTCTGTGATCTCCAAACTAAATGACTTGTCCTGATTCAACAAAACAGGCTGCAATTTCTGGGTCACACTCAGCAACTCATCTCCTCTTTTGATTTTAATTATAATACGTAAGTGAATGCATGTAAACACGTACTCGCACACATGCTACACGGTCAAAAGACACCCTTTCTAACTACCGGGTTTGGCTTTAACAGTCAGAAAAAGTGCTAACGGGTGCATAAAATCAAGTATACAGGAGAATGGCTACTGAAGAGCTCAGCGACAACACGGCATTGTTATGAATCCTAAGTCAGCTCATAACTGCACTGCTGGTATATATTATATGACAATTTTAGGTCATGAATAATTCAAATGTCTCCATGAGCTGCCTTCACAACGAGATTGCACAAACTCGTTCTGAAATGGCATGGCGTCCTAAGGTGTTTTAACAACCAGGATGTACTCTATTCACTAATCCAGCTTGCCTTTGCACTGACAGACACACAATTACACCAATAACAGTCCACAGCATATTGCTTCTTTGAATACATTTGTTTGGCAAAGTGCCGTGGAACCTTGGAATTTGAAAACCTCTTCACTCAAACAATTCGGACATTGAACGGTCCGTTTCAATATTTTTGCCCCCAAAAATTTAGATTTAAACATCTGCACCCTAAATCGAACACTCAATGGTGAGATCTTCCAAAAAAAAAGTATCTTAGAATAAGTAGACCTGGCAACCATGTCAGGTTACGCTTGTGTGCGTGAAACAGACTGACAAAACAATTGAGTGTTTTGGATACACATGCCATGTGCTGAGAAATCTGATTACTGAGATAAAATCCAGCACTCCTTATCAGATTTCATACTTCAATTTCCAAGAATAGTCCAATCTGGGAAACTGGAGTATGCCGTTTACATGACCCCTTGAATAACCAGATAACTGCAGAAATCAGATTATTAAGTGCATGTAAACACACCCAGTGTCTTACTATACAATTGTGGCTGAAGGGAGGCAAGTCCCTACAGCCATGTTCCAAAATCTGGTAAAAATCATCACGTGGGACCAATTCCATATCCATGATTTTGAATATGGTGTTCAACAAGCAGACAGAGAGAGGAGGTTTGAGTTTGCAGTTGACTAAACAAATTGTCAGACAAATCACTGATGAATTTTTAGTACATCACATAAATGGCAGAACACTTTGTACAGCTAAGTAATCAGAATATCATTAGTAGAACCTATTAGTAATGAGAGAATAAATATTGGACATCTGCGTATAATTACAGCCCAAGATGAAAATGTGGATGGAAAAATTCTTGTAAAAAAAAAAAAAAATCTGGTCTCCAGTACAAACAAATGTTTCAAAGCCCAACTGGCTATATAGCAATCACATGGTTGTAAGATGTGGCAGTGGGAAAGACTGTAACGCAGCGTGGGCAAGGCTTCAACACAAATAAAACCGTAACGAGCGTGAAATAAACACTATTGTAATCCAGCCAGAGTCAGTTATAAACAGCACTCCACCTCAGACAAAGATCAGTCTTTGCAGAATTTGCTCGGTTATCTTCAGTGCAGTCCTGTGAGCTGGCTGTCGTGGCCATGATGAATGAAAAGCCTGGTGAACTACCAGACATTAGAAAGACAGCCAATTCCTTTCCAATACTTGTCAACGCAGATCATCTGGCAAGTCTAATGACGTCCAAAGCCAGGACGTCTGTCCTGTCCATATTTGGAGATGAGTAGAGATGTTCAAATCACAGATTTTTTTGGCAAAAAATAAAATGATTTCTGTGAAATTTCCATGCAAGCTCATGCCATTGAAGGAATGCAGGCATTCCATACACATCCTGGGACGCAGATGCAAGATTCATAAGAAATTCGGTGGACTGAGGGAGAAGAGGAATGCAAAAGTCATTAAAGTCTCACTGCATGATTTTTGCTGCTTGTCGATCCATCACGATGCTTTGACGACGAGCTAATCTTCACAGATAAACAACGGATTTCATAAAAGCTCTGCGCTGCTGTAGTCATTAAGCAGAGGGTTTACTGTCCTACTCATTGTCCCCTGTAAAGTAGCACAATGGTTTTGGAAAACCAGCCTTATAATCAGAGCGAAGACAGTCATCATGTCTATATCTGGTAGTGCTGCATTATGGTATTGTGAGGCTGGACTATATCTGATGCAAAACACATGTTGCAAATACATTTCATGGTTTGTTTCCCATTCAAAAGCCCATTCAAAAAAAGAAGGGGGCCAGGCCAAAATTTTAGTGGCTGGCTTGTTTATTCAGAACACTTTTCTCTACTGAACATTGCATGAATGATCGGCTCGTAATAAAGCTTGGAACCAAACTCCATCGATCCCCTCCATTGAATTTTTGAAACCAAAACAAAAACTGCCTAAAGCAGTACATACTGATATGTGGTTGCAAAAATTAATGTTCGGTGGAAAATGTGCACTTCTCCCTAGGTGAAAATCCTAGAACTAATGTCGATGAGCACTAGGAGTCACCATTATCTGAGAAAGGTCTTCTTTGGGTTTTGTCTCTAGCATTAAAATGCAGCTTCTTTAAAATCCACAAACCTCCAGGAGCCGATTTGGTTTCTGTTGTTGTGTGTTATCTGAGATACTAAGTGCTGATAGAAGCTGACCGAAGGGCTGCTTCAGAGTAAGCAGTACAAGCCCTATCACTTAACCACTTTCATTGTACGTGTAGAGGTGTCTGAAATAGTTTCTGATCCAATACCTTGAATTTTGCACCAAGGCCAAAACATTATTTCACTTCAGGAAGAAATATTGAGACTTACCAGGAATTAGAGTAAAAAAATAAATATTGTCACTGTAATTCGTTCTAAATTCAATTTCAGCACTAAATTTAGCAAAAGACTGTCCGTTCTGAGCTCAGACCAATGGGCGACCCACAAAGCGTCAGCACTGACAGCTCACTGCCCACCACAGTACAATACGTGCAACGTGCAATACGCCTTATAATAAGCAGACACGTCTTGACGTGTGCCGAGTGTCTTTTTCCCAACACTACACACTAAGCGAGAAATACTCTCATTTGTACAAGAAGACACGGATTGCGATGGCTCTTGGGTATAAAGTTATCCTGGAAAATGCTCTGGAAACTTCAGAAAAGATGGAGAAAGACATTCAAAGAGATGTCTTTGCTACTGATGACGTGCTTGAACAGAAATTTCCATATTCAGAGCGGATACCGAACCCTACGTGACACCAAGACCCAGCCCAACACTTATAAAAATAAAATACGCACCAGTGGTTTTAGCTAACCATTAAACCATTAGTGGTCCAAAGGTGTGAAATGTCAGGATGGCATTATACGTAGGTGATGAATGATCCAGGCCAGATTTATTTGCATATCTTTGAAGTTAATGATGGATACGTTGATATTCCTTGTCCTGAAGGCCCATCAGTTCTTCTGTGCTTTAAAAACCTTTTTAATCACAAAATACCCTGTTACCTGCCATTCCCTCAAACACAGAATAATAACATTGTATGGTTTATTCCCCTCCTCTTGTTACAGGTGTCTTGCTGGACCATAAAACAACCTAATTTCCTAAGAATTGACACCTTGGTTAGGCCAACCTCATTATAGCATAGATGTGAATCATGTGTCCACCAAAAATAAGTGCATCCCCTCAAGTACGTGTTGAAACATCTTCATGGCTGAGATGAGAGCTCAGTCACAAAGCCTACTGAACATGACCTTGCTGCCTGAGACGTAACAAGGTGGCTGAGACAAAACACAACATCAAAACAACAACAAAAGCCTTTGACAAGGACGAATGAGACAATTTTCTATTTTGACTAATAAAAACATGGTTTATATTAAGCAAACACCTTGTTTCTATGCAGTTTTGACAGGATGTATAAAGGCTCTCTATAACCGGTCTAATTCTGCTTTATGAAGCATGTCCTTGTTTATTGTTACAGGGTTTGGGGAAATGAATGTGACACTTGAATTCATATTGACCTGAGACGTTTCTCATTGCCTACTCAGTGTGTTTATATAAAGTAATCTACAGACATGCTCAAAGTGATCAAAGTGGTCCTTTACAGGTTCAAGCAGTAAAACTGCGATTAAGGGAGTTTAAAGAAAATTAACAAACACATATTCCACTGCTGTAAGGTTAAACTATAGAAGTGTATCAGTGCAAGTTCGACAACCTGACAACAACAAAGCACTGACGATACCATGATATGACCTAGATAAGCGTATTGTGGTCATGTGGGATCATCATGACCCGCCCTTAAACGCCAGTCAAAGCTCTTTTCAGACAATTTATACACACGACATAGAATGACACTGTTCTACTGACAATGCCATGTGACTGCACTTTTCATTAAGGTCTTACCTGGTAAACAGAGCAGGCCAAACATGTCTCTTCCCCGAGCATGGAGCCCACTCTGGTTCATTATCCTGTCCTGTAAAACAGAGACGACCATAAACTAAAGGTCAAATACAGGCACACTGCATTAATACAAAAACCACCAGCCCAAGTTTGTCCGGACGTTTCTGGAAAGAAAAAGGATGCAAGAGGGAAGAAGTTAGAGTTTTAAAGAAGTTTACTAAAAACCAGTTTGAAAAACGGGGGGAACGGCCAAGTCAAACCACGCCTCCATGACTTTCATGTTTTCCATTAGTTTCGGGATTTTCTGGTTGTTTTTCTGTCTTGGCCCACAGTTCAGCAGATAGGCCTGTTAATTGCAGGCCGCGATGGGAGAGTTACGGATTCCACCAGAAGCCTATGAACTGGGTGGTTAGTAAGGGCTGAACGGGTACAATTGTGGCCTCCCCACTTAGTGGTTAAAAGGCCCTTCTGCTCCCGGACCTCCGCTGGATTTTATCGTTCGTAAAAAAAAAACCACCAGAAGAAGCAGAAGCAATGGCTCGGTTTTAAAAAAAAAAAAAAAACAGGAAAAGCCCTTTTCTTTTCTACGTTTCAACCTTTTCCCAAAGGCGGAGAAAAAGGTCAGGGGGGGTTGAAAACGGAAAGCTCAAGGATTCGAAACTTCAAAGCGCCTTCCCAAACACTAAAACCCTGGGTTTCTGTTTCCAACAGGGCTTTGCTTCAACCACCCCTGTTCCTCATACAGGAGAAACCAGGAAACAAAAAGGAGCTTCATGCAGGGGGGGCATGAAAATCAAATGGAAAACTCCTTCCTTCCAGGGTCTAGTTCAAACCACCAATGTTATGGTTCTTGTCATAGAAATCAGAAATACTGTGCTTTCCTTTGGAAACTGCGGGCCAAAAAAACCACTGGTGTTCACAAGACCATGGGACTGGAACATGCTTTGAGGGAGAAGCATTAGCTTGCATGAAACGGCTGCTAATCATTTGCCCCTCTCTGCTCAAAACCTTTTGCGTTTTCTTGGGGGAAACTACTGGGACAGGGCTTTTCTGGGGATCGATGTTCAGGAAATCAAACTCAGAAATTTTATGAAAGGTGAAAGTGCCGCCCCCCCCCCCCCCCCCACAATTCAATGGTGAATGTTTTATACAAGCTGGTACCACTTCAGTGGTCTTAAAAATGCCTAAAACTAAGTTTTCAGCAATGATTGCACAGTCTGGAAAAAAACTATGAATATTTTAGGCTGAAACATTTCAAAACCCCACTAAGCATAAGTTGCCCCCCCCCCCCCCCTTTCATTTTCGGAAGAAAAAATCGAAAAATTGGGGGCCTGGGAAAAAAAAAAAATGGGCTTGGACAGTGGATATTCGTTAGAGGGCAGGAGGAGAGGCACCTTGTTTTCGTATCTTTTTAGGATGCCCAGGGCAGGGGGGGATTAGCGGAGGGGGCTTAGTGTTGAAAGTGATGAAACTCATTTTCTGTGGATGACATGTTGAGTGGAGAAACCGTTTTATTTTTTTTTATTTTAATTTGTTTATTTTTTTTTTTTTTGTTTAAAAAGAAAAAAAGAAAAAGACCAATTTGATCATGGTGTTCTCAAAAAAGGACGCTTCGTAACACACTTGAGTAAAGTGTATTCAAAACGGCAATTTTGGAGATATTTGATATCGCCTAAGGCTTGATTTATAGGAACAAACTATTGCCATCAGATATAGTGGTTTAGCCAAGCGATTATTCCAGTTCATGTCCAGGGGGACATGAAGGTTGTTCTATGGCGTTATACATTGCAGATCAAGACTGTTCAACGGAAAAACGTTGTGGTACAGAGAGTTTTCCAGGTTTCTACTCTGTGGATATAATTTAGGGAGCTGTGATCCACTGTTACACCCAGAGGGCATCTCATGAGTTTCGCTGTGTGCCAAAAATGAGAGACAAAAATAAAGCCTATACAATGAACAAACAAAACCAACGCTGGAGAAAAGAGTCTTTAGAAAAACGAATATTTGATGTTTTTAGTTAACCTCAGACAAAAAAAACCTCAATGCAAATGCACAAATGAGGAAACGACCTCAGAGCAGAAGCTAATAAACTTTATATGCTCATAAAGACCTGGAAAGTGATGACACAGAACAACTCCTGACCACATCTCGGCCTCTATGAATTTTAAACCCAACAGCATATACACGCAGTCGCAGTACAAACTGGGTTCAGAGGAGTTTTTTGTAATTGTTGAACATCAAAACGCCGATACGTTCACCGTTACTGACAAATCCAAACCCAACAGGGTGGGGCGGCTAGAACGCATTATAAGCTTCAAAGCTTTCGTAAGTTTTTGTGCCCTGTTTATGGAGTCCTTTTTAGTCACAGTATTATGGCATTATGGTTCTGGGAAGCATTTAAGACGTAATCCAAAGATAATCGTTTCTATGGCTTAAATACTGTTAATGTTTAAACTGAACCTAGATTTTAAAAAACTCAGTAGTTCAAGTCACCTCCTAATTATGACCAGTGTGACCACGTTATGTCCCCAGTTTAGTTCAGAACCAATACTTAGACTGTATGTTTGGAGTGTCAGCTGAGCTGGGTTGCATGAGGCTAAACAACAAGGAACGGGACAATAACAGAAACCAAGAAACAATTTCTGAGGGTGCGTTTTTGCTGAGGTTTCAGTTTTGGCCAGTCTCAGTCACGTGTCTGTTGGGGATACCGCTCCTTCCCTCTCTTTTTCTTTACACTCCTTCCCTCCTCGGCCTCTCAGCTTTTGGAGCAGTAAAATCGTTCCATTGCTCATAGCTTTCCAGCTCCTGCAGCCAGAGAATTCAGTGGTTCCACCTCAAAGCGCATAGCGGCATTGGGCCTTCATCTCCTCTCTTTCTACTCTCCTTCCTCGCCACTGACAGAACGAGCGGGGGCAAGGAAACCGCGGGCAGGCTGGGCAGGCACATTTAAAAGCTACACACCGTGGAATTATGAGTCTCATTGCAAAAAAAGGCACAAAACATTGTTGCCAGAAGCAGGGACATTTCATTAAAGTAAGGTAAAAAAGGGGTAAAAAAGGATGTGAAAATTAAACGATCGTTTTACTGTTTGCTCAATCTCTTGGTTTATTAATGCAAGAGATGCAAGGTATGACTACAAAACGTCTTTATTATATAGCAGCGAAAAATAAAAATTAGGGCTGTGTTATACAAAATAATGCATCACAATAATTGCGATTAATCACGTTTTTGCTGGCTCATTTGACATTAAAGTTGAGAACCGCTACAGAGGTACTAGACGGACAATAAAGGTACAGTATAGCTTATTTAATTATGCATAATCCATCTCCCTTCAAGCATTCCTTAAAAATAAATAATATCCATTATAATCCAAAATATATACAGGTAAGCGTCGCTTCTCGTCCACAATACATTCAGTAAAATTGCTCCGTACGCAATCCAGACGTTATCCCAACACCATTTTAGGACGCTGTAGTGCCGTGCCTCCCAACCTGGGGTCTGCGCCTCCCCCCAAATATCACAGAGGGTGCGTGAGGCTTTGTTTGTTCTGAGGTGCACCAAGGTTGCCAAAATTAAAATAGCGCACTCTCTTGAAAAATATCAGTATATAAAATTACTTAAAAGGACACTTTCACTCAAAAAGAGTAGGCAATTCTTACACATAATGGGAGGTCATTATTCTTTTTTTTAAGGGATGTGTGTGCCAGGCAGGTCAAGGTCCTACTCCGGTTGGCGATGGTTAAAAAAAGAAGCAATGCCCAGGTTACGTTTTGATTTTGATTTTAGAGGGTCTTGAAAGACCTACTAACGCTTTTATAAAAAGCTATTATAAAAAGTAA
This sequence comes from Ancistrus triradiatus, assembly GCA_025084515.1. Lineage (NCBI taxonomy): Eukaryota > Metazoa > Chordata > Actinopteri > Siluriformes > Loricariidae > Ancistrus > Ancistrus triradiatus. The sequence continues at coordinate 142,362 of JAJAGP010001847.1, read as the reverse complement.
ACCAAGGAGAAAAAAAAAAAACCCTTAATTTAAGTTTAAACTTTTGGCCCAAAAAAAAGACCTGCAATGGAATACTTTATTCTTTTGCTCTGTGTTTGTTTGGTTGTTGCGCAGGCTTTTCTAGATACCTCGAAGGGGGGGGGCTCCAAGGAAAAAAAGGTTGGGAAAACCCACTGCTGTTAGTGTTACTGGTACTGACGAAAATAGCAAAGACTTGGCTTGTGTTTCCCCCCCCATTTAGTGATTTATTTAATATCAACACTACTGGAATATTTAAGGATCTTTATCTCACTGTAGAGCTGCAGGTCAGTAACCTAGTTGACATTAAACGGATTCACGTTTACTTTCTTACACATTTAAGCTATTTGACTAGGCTCAGTAGTTAGGTCAGTAGTGCTTTTTCCCAAAATCATTAGACCCAGTGCTTCTTGGTGTTAAAAAGGGGGGCTTATGTATAACCCCACAACTAACTGCAGTTAGGGGCTGGGTCTAGGGATCCAGTGGCAGTTTCAGAAACAGTTATAAATTATTTTCACCCAACCAATCCGGTGACCTTCCCTTTTTTGTTTAATTAAGAACTGTAAATGTTTCGCAAACCAGGCCTGACAAGGCCAACATATTGATTTGAAAAACAAAAAAACAAAAGCAAAAGGTTTTGAACATTTCATGTTATGAACGAAAAACAGAAAACTACACCAAGGCTTGATAGGCACAAAAAGCCCTAACTGTTGCCGTTTTTTTTAGAAAAATTGGCGGGAACGAAGGGGACAAATAGGCCAGTTCTGTCGGAAATGAACAACTTATGAAACCCCATTTGTCTCTCATTGAAACACATAAAGGAACCAGGGTCGCGAGTTTAGATTTGGAGGAGGTTTATGTAGCAAGCAAACAAAGTTGGGAAAAACATTTTAAGGGGTCACAAAAATCATTCAAAAATCATAGTCTATAGCTGTGAATTGGATTATAGATATAGCCTTTTTCACAACATAACTGAAAAAAAAAAAGAGCTACACCTAAAAGCCAATGCTATGGGCTTTAATTTAACGGGCCAAGGTGGCTTACAACTTTTCTTGCGGTTGAAGTTTTTATTGAGCTTAGCCTTAGGCTGAGCTTATGTCCTTTAGGGCCACCATTGGGGGCTTCTTCTCACCTTTTTTTTTGTTTTTTTGGCTGTGCCTGGGGCAAGACCAAAAAGTTCAGGGCTCATAAATCCCATAAAACCAGGCGACCAGAAAGCATTTAACGGGGGCAATTTGAGGGATGTGGCGACTTAACGGTCGGGCTTAAGTAGGAATCAATTCATTGCACCAGAGGAAAAAGGCCATATTTAACTGTATTCTAGATTTAGGGGACACAAGATTGGCTTGAAGTGTATGAAAAGGGGGAAAGGCATATAATTCAAATAGGGTTTGGAGATATTGACTGTGTACCACTTTGGACAAAAACCTTGGCTAAAAACTGAAATGGTTAATATACAGGCTATTGTTTACTGAACAAAGTGGCTCTTGGGAAGGCCTTGCAACCAACAACATTTCCATCCATATGAAAAGGACAATCTTAATTCATATGCGGAATTCCACGTTAATCCACGTAAGTAAACTCTGCCAGGAGTGTCTCGTTGAAGGCATTTCAAAAATGGTCTGGACTATTCAGTCCCAAACAATGATTACCAGGAAGGGCTTTCGGTTGGCTGGAAGTTTTGGGGCCCGATTGGGAAGGTGGGTTGGTGGACCCACTACTTCTCATATTTATCCTGGTGGCTTCTTTTCAGGCCTTGAATCTCCAGCCACCCAAAAAAAGGAAAAAAGAAAAAAAAAAAAGCCAAAGCCTCAGTTCTTTTTCTGAGGGGATTCTTGCATTCTACAGGAGTTGTTGGCTGTTGGAACTGCTCTGAACATATTCTCATGGCAAAATCATGCAAGAAAAAGAAATGATGATTGCTGAATGCATACACCCAACATAGAAATTAGGTTGGGGCAACCTGGGGCTCAAAAGCCCCGACAGTAATTTATTCTGGTGCGTCTGGGGTTTGTGATATGATTCCACACCGCTGTTGGCCCAAACTGAACCTGGACTTTTTGGAAACAGGGACGGCCGTAAAAAGAAGAAAAAAGTGTTCGGCATTGAAATACTCACTTTTATTACCATCAAAAAAAATTGCTTTAGTGTTCTTTCACAAACCCAATTACCCCACCCAAATACGGATCCCCAAATTTTTCACCATATTAATTCCTCTTCGTTGTCCTGAAAACTCCTTTAATCACATCTCGGCTATTTTAATTTTAAACCTCTTGTTTGAAGCAAAGTTGGGGTTGGGAAAGCCACTTCCCCCCAGCTACATCTGAAAAAATTGCATTATTTAAATATAAAGAAAAAAGAAAAAAATACACATAACCCTATTTAAAACAGGATAAACACTGTTTCTTGGCATTTGTAAGGGCAGACTAAAGCTCATGATTTAACACCATCCGTTGATTCAATACAGATTTATTACCACAGTTAGTTCCAGACCCCGAAATCTGATGGCTGGAAGAGACGTCTTTCGCCATTGAACATTATTTGGGCCAATATTAATGTGCTTGTGGGGACCGACGCTCTTATAAGGTAATTATTAATCTGGCGGCCACCCCCAACACGTAACCTTTGCCAACGAACCGGCCCGCCAGGAAAAAAAGCCAAGTGCCAAAGTTATAATGAGTTAAAAAACACTGCCGAAAAATGGGGAAAAGCTATAAATTAGTTTATAAAATCTGGTTGGTTTTGAAAAAATGAATATGGAAATTTGGGAAGATTAAGATGAAAGCTATTAAATGACCACCGAGGCCAAAAGGTTTATGAACCTTTAGGATTTGGAAAAGCGGCTGGAAAAGGAAAAATGCGAACGGCAGTCAGTCCTTTTAAACAAAACAATGCCCGGCTCTTTCTTAATGGATTTCACAGGGGCTCGACTGAAAAAGGACGCAACGAGACTGAGGGGGATCAAGTTTTTGGGTTCCAATCAACCAAAAAATGACATGAACCCTGAATTCAGGCTTTCATCCCTCACAAAAAGACGTCGGGTTTGGGCTGGGACGTTTTTCGTTAAACTCTGCATCTTTTCATAAACACCCATGCAACGGCTAATCGGAAGCTTTCATTCACTGACAGGTTTGTTATCTGTAAAAGTCCAGCTCTAACCAGGAAAGCTGCCTGATGCTCTGTTGTAAACTCTGCTGTTACCAATTTTCTTGACTGATAAGGATTAAACATTAAGAGCTTATCATTAACAAATTTATAATCGCTAATCAAAACGGGATCCTAGACTTTGGTTTATAACAATCGAGTGATTCTCACTCCGATTTGCTTCAGTTAGTAGAAATTAGTGGAATCTTAGTAACAGGCTGCCTTTGTGAAAACCGACCCCAACCATTTTTATTGCTAAATTGTAAATAATAAAATTTCTTTTCAATAAATTCAAAAACTTTTATCAATCGATTGTTATATTTTGTGTTTATTGTATGGAATTGACTAAAACACTTATGGGTAAGTATTAATTCTGATCCTCGGGACTTTAATGTACTGAGGGCTTAGGCCGCAAGGTAACGATAGAAAATGGAATATTTAACCTCGGGCGGAAGGGGCATGTGGGGGAAGGTGGTTTATAGCCTAGCGGTTTACTAAGGTTAAAGGGTAGTCCCAGGGTTCCAAAAATTCCCACCCTATGCCAAGCTTGCCACTTGTTTGGGTCCTTGAGGGCAAGGCCTTTAACCCACAATTGCTTGGAATTTTTGTAAAAACTGTATCAAATTGTAAGTCGCTCCTGGAATAAGGGGCGTCTGACTAAATTCTGTAAGTTGATAAAAAAAAACAAATCATTGTTTTCTGTTCCTTTTAATGTTAAAATGATCTTAACAAAATAAAATGACTGGGATAAACGGGGGGACCTGTGGTACAAAAAAGCAATAAGGCCACTTTCGAGGGGAGTGCATTATTGTGAATATTTATCACCAGGGAAAAAAGAGGCGTTGGTTTACGCGATATACTCGAATTAAGGCCTCTTTCCTGTGGATATATTTCACAATTAATGGCAAACAAAAAACCTTCTTGTGGCCTTATTGGCTTTTAAATGCGTCGCTTAACCTCCCTGATACTGTGGAAAAATTGTATCGTCATATTATGACATACCTTGGTGCGGTGGTAAATTCCAAGGCTGCAACCACACAAGGAAGCCTCTGGCATTCGCAACAAAAAAAAAGTAATATGGCCAGAAAGAACAGGTGTATAGTTCACGATTGCTGCCCATAAAACAATGGGCGTAATTTATGAAAAAATATTTATGAAAAAGCAGCTTTTACAAATGGATTTTTACCTTTGAGGAATGAAGCTGCACAAAGCAGGAGGTTTCTGGTATGAGGCTGGAAAGGTAGGCCTATTCTTGCCACACGCATGCAAACCTCAAAATGTGAGGAGCTTAGAATCACACGGGGCTAAATAAATATAAAAACTTACGAACGCCAGCAAAGGGAAGTTGCAGAAAAAGAAGGCTTTTACCAAAAAAAAAACACAGTAGAAAGGCTCAAAAATACAGCAGTGATTAAAGTGGAGGGACTTACATAGGGGTCTCAACCCCGGTTATATTCTGGGTTTAATTTTTAATTAGGTTTAATGTCTTGAGGTTTTAAAGAAAAATATAAACAGGAAATTCAAAATCTGTCTTAGTACGGTCTAATTCAGGTCTGAAAAAATGACAGAAGAAAAAACCAAATACGAGTGCCAACAAAAACCCTTGAAGGGGGAAACAATCGTGCTTACAGAATCGCAGGCGTAAAGGGAGGGACTTCACACCTCCTGATACCACCCCCTATTCACCATCTTACTGCAATTGATTATGAGTTATGTCCTTCAACTGCGTAATTTCTCTTTGTTTTTTTGTTACTTGTAAGTTTTATAAAAGACACAAAGATAAGAATGGCTGCACTGAGGAGAACAGTACTGCTAATATACTGACATTGTGTTTTAATTAATATTATCGCTTAAAATAAAACAGTGATTGCAAAGTATCTAAGAGACTACGATACTGTCTGATCAACCTCCATTTTCTTCAGCGTGGTAGAAACCAGAGTGCTGTTTATTTCTGTGACTTCTGCACAAACCTTGACTGGTCATACATTAACAGATTCTCTCCGAGAAACAAGAGCCTGGTGGCCCCTTTCACTGACTCTCTCAACAATACACTGGATTTTTTACACGCACACACAGGGCCATTGGAAAACCGTGTGCTTCTCGTTGCCTTTGCCTGCGGTTGCCTCGGGGGGGAAAAAACAGCCAGATGTTGAGACCAATTTTTAAGGGGTTTCCCCCCCACGCAGCTTCAAATAACCAGACGGGTGAGCTCAAAGGGGGGGAAAGACTGCAGTTGCAGTGTTATAAAAAACGTTCTGGAGCACAAAGGACTGATATTTCGTGTCCTTTGAAAAATAATTGAATCAAATAAACAGCGGTTTTTAGGTTCGCTTGGCCCATGGACACACCAGATGTCTTTTCCACCAGAAAGTTGCTGGTTATTTTACCTGATGGTGTACGTTTTCCTTTGGAAATTCAGAAGCCACAGCGAGCTGCGTCAAACCAGGGCCAACCACTCCGCCAGTGCAGGAGTTCATTTTCTACAGAACTGGCTCCTTAAAATCGTTTTTTTACCCACCAGCCAACCTCTAAAACCGAACAGGGACCTTCCCGATAAAACATCGCCAAAAAACTGTTATAATTGGTCAACGGGTTGGAAATTAAGAGGGCTTATGGGTTTTAGGGCTTCTGAATGGCACATTTTCTGGTTCTCAGTTCTCATCACACCTATTTGCGCAAAAAAACATGGATTATTCAGGATTGGCTGCAAATTCATCTTTAGTGTTGGCACGGGCTTAGGTTTTCCCAGCAACTGGCACACAAGGGTAATGATTATTCCACATCCACTAGAATCGAATCCCAACTGCCTAAGGCGGTTGGCTAGGCTAGGTAAGTAGTATTTACTTGTTTGGCAACACAGTAGCATGGCTCACAACCCTTACATGGAAATGGTTTTACACAACAGATGCTGAGCAACATTTGCTCACAAAATGCCAAGATTAACATATTGATAAAATTGGTAACACAATGAACTTGTTCAACCACCTTAATCTTTGGATGTACCCCAAAGAATACACCAAAAGCCTTCTGCATTATATCTTTTATAAAACTTGAAACACTTACAGATAACGACAAAGAAAGAAGAACAGTACCAGGTTTCTTTCTGCATTTCAAAACTGCGATTCTCTTTTCTGTCAGCAGGTGTCGCGAGGGTTCGCTTGCGGGTTTTCCGTCATTCAGACGTGAATAAGATGTCCATAAGGCAGTTTTTATTTTCTATCATAATTCTCAGGTCCTCAGCCGTGGTATTCATAAAGCAAACAGGCGTGGATCGGATGGATGTTAAACAGTGCATAACCATACTATAATATTATTTCTTGACACCTAGAACATGACGGTATTTACTTTTTGTTAAAGTGTACTTTATTAAAGTTTGTTAAACACTTTACTCATAACCTAAGTGTTCTCTCGTATTTCTGTCCCATGCCAAGGTAGATTTTTTTAGGAAATAAATTAGTTTGGTTGATGTGTGCAGTTACAAATCAGTCTTAAAAACCAACATCAAAAAGTGTGATAACTTTGTGGATCATGATCTAGCCTAAAAAATATTATTACCAGATCTCTTACCCCCTAGTGACAGTGGTATCATATTTTAAGCACAATGGTTGCTGGAGTTCCTACAGTCCATTCATTATATGTAACCTCTGTAATTAAGTTACAAGATTTCCAAACTTGGACCCCGAGATACGTTCTGCTGCTCCATCAAGGGTAAAACTTACAGACTTTCGACTTCCCATTTAAACTCGGACCTGCAAGTACATAAACTCTGCAATATGTAAACCCTACACCCATCATTCCTAGCTCATATTCAGAGTTACAATAAGCCCTCTGGCACCTCGTATGTGATGAGAGAAGGTCTCAAGCTTAGGTTTACCCTGGTGAACAAGCACAAAAGATTACAGGCCTGCAACTGCATAAAAAGAGTTTCTTAAGGGCGCTCTAAGTGGCAGTGGCGGAAACCTAAACATAAGGTAGAGAGTCCTAATTACTGTCGTGCAACAAAACTAAACAAAACCCAGAGTGCCCTAAATAAGTGGAACCAGGCACTTAAAAACAGACACAACACATTAGTGCATGGTAACCTTCTGAAACTAAAGCCAGGCACTTCTAGATTAAATTTAGCTGTTTCCAGATAAGATCAGATAAGCCCACAATAGCAACACATGTCTAGTTCAAAAAGGTGTGAAAAGGAAATGGTAGGAGATTAGTGGGGCTTCACAATACAATCTTTCACACGCTGATGTTACCGTTACCGTTGCAACGCAATCTACAGTCCATCAAAATCAATCGTCCCTAGTTTAACGGACATAAGCCACGGACATTCAAATTTGTCTTTGTTCATACACGTAACAGAACCAAATGTAAAACATCCACATGTACAAGTGCAACTGTACCAATATTATCACGAACAGGCTTTCATTTTTTAAAGGGATTCCCAAAATTGAGTGGAAGTCTCTAAAATCTCTTCTAGAAGTACATCAAGGTTTTTCCTTGAACTGTATCAGTCAATTCAAGTCTTCATCACAAACTACTTCCCTGATCTAGTAAGAGCTTCAAACACAAACCTGACAAAAGCAAAAAGCAGATAATGCATCCCTCTTGGCTGTGTTTTATCTTCAGGTTCTTCGCTCGTCTCATGCTACACTTGCTTGTTCTGTTAATAGACTCTGCACTCATGACACCTGTAACTGCATATTCTGTTTTCTCACCAAGCTGCTCTTGTGGTACCAGTTCTAGTCCTCATACCTTTACTCAGACCACATCGGAGGGCTCCAAGCCCCCCTCCAATCCTCCTGTCCACCGAGGGTGCCATGCCACCAAAACTTACCTGCAGAGACCCTGATTACTGAACTAAATAACACTCACTCAAAATCTCTAGTTTATAATCTTTATTATTTTACTTGTTATACATACACTATTGTATTATGTTACGTAGTTTTACATGCTCCATTTTATTATATTCTTGAAATGGTTCTAATTGGCATCTGTGTATTTAAACTATTACTATACACTTAATATTTAACTATTATGAAATTCTTCTACGAATTGAGAAATTCTTAATTTCTCAAAAGTATCCATCAAACCACTCCTTTCAGGGATAACAGCACCAACACCAGCAAAGTATCATACTGCAGTTACGCCAAAATTGCGTTATTGAAAACACACTGCTGTATTCTTGACGCGATGACATCGGAGTCTGACCTGTCCCGAATTACATCCATGCTGGAAAATGAGAATGCTGTGATTCATCAGAAAGCCACAGACGCTGACATCTGGTACTTCTGAGAGTGATTACAGTAATTAGCTCTGGACGATAGCTGGCGTTTCAGTTTTATTAGCAATTAAATGGTTCAAGTAGGGGGGAAAAGTTGTGGTTATACACTTTACACATCCGGTATCCATAGAGACATGGCCTTAAGATTTTCTTAAATCAGTGACGAGTTAAGAATATTATAGAGTTTTGTAACACAGTGAAATGAAGACATAAATGGAGGACAAATACAAAATGTCCAGCAACACAAGACCTACTCAGTCTGACTTTACATCTACAAGGTGGCGTGAATGAACAGTGTTTTAAAAACTCCAGCAGCACTGCTGTATCTCATCCACTCATACCACCACAACATCAGTGTCACTGCGGTTCTGCGAATGATCCACCACCCAAATCGTATGATCTGTGGTGGACCTGACCATTAGAGAACAAGCGTAAAAGAGACAAAAGTATGTAGACAAACATCGAAAACTACAAAGTGCTTCTATAGGGTAAGTGGAACTGATAAAATGGATAATGAGCATAGTGAAAAAACCATATTGTGCAGTTCTTGAAATGAAAAGGCACGCCTTCTGTTTGGTTATGGCTCCCAGCTGACGTTATATTTACTAAAACTCTAAAAATATATTGAAAAATATTTAGCAATGACTCATTTGTCCGAGCTTTCACTACTCGATTTAATAACACAGTACAAAGCATCATTGTGCACCCATGAAAAAGTGACTCACGCCATTTGCTCATTTAACTGAGGTCTTCGGAAAAACGACAAATAAAGACTTAATTCAATTTTGCCTTATTTTTAATAACCTATTCCTCGTTGTATTTTGGATTATCCCCCAAAGTTGACAGACGTGAAGAAAGCAGATTTGTATCGAACTGAATCCCCCTTACCTTAAGGTCAGGCATCTGTCTCACTTTAAATGTTGTCTTAGAGCCGGTCAACATCTCGCAGAGGATGAATTAATAAGAACTCAGTGAAATAGGAATAATATAAAGCACTTATCGGTTTGGTATAAACTTCACAAACAGGTCCGGAGTGCTTTCTGTATATTGAGCTCCATCCCTCCGAACACAGCCTAACGGTTCATGTATCTATAACGTTACACTTCAAGGCGACAAAGCTCCTTCTCCACTCAACTCGGTACAATTTCAGCTTTGTTACCGCCATTCGGGTCGCCTCCCCCAAAACAAACCGACTACGAAGCTTATTTTGACCAAAACATGAAAGAAAAGCGCTACCTGAACCAAAACCAGTAGAAAGGATTTTATTTGTTTACGCGTTCCTTCGCCATAGCGAAAAAAAAAGGACACTGGCGCTTTATACCCTAACAAAAAGAGGAGGCTCGTGCGGCTCTGAGTCTTAAAGGGCCAGCACTACATTTACTGCTAACACTCAAACGAAACTGTGTCAGTTAACTCCTTACACTCCTCACGTGCTGTAACGATTCACTCTGGAAATCGTAATTTTAGGGGGTTAGGGGTAATACTTCAGGCCACCACTGCAGGGATCCGGTTTCCTGGTACATTCCAGCCAGGTTGGATGTCATGCAGACACTTCTCGGATAAGAGGTTCCTCAGGATTCACCTGCAGGGCCTCATAGCTCAGTGGTTAGAGCACTGGTCTTGTAAACCAGGGGTCGTGAGTTCAATTCTCACTGGGGCCTTGTATCACAAGCGCAAATTAGGTGATTAAGTCATGTCTGATTCAACATTCCCTTGGAATGAACTTTCTTCAAAAGGTGACTAAAGCCTTACCTTTTGCCCCAGAAGGTCCAGGTTTCAAATCCCACATATGTGAAGCTGCTACTCATTGAGAAAATCCCTTAACTGACAATTAGACTGTGAGATTGTATCATTCTTAATCACTTCTAGATAATTACTTCTCAGTGTCTTTATTAGAATACAACCAGAAAATGAAGGTTAATTTGGATACAGTATTAAAAAGCTGAAGAAAAAAAAACAACAAAAAAAAACAGCTTCTGTAGGCTACAGTGGCAAGCATCTAGCATGTCCTCCTCTTACACTTGAGCCATAGCAGCATATGGAAGCTTCATCGGGATGCCAAGTTGACGATTCTACACTCCGAAGAAGTTTGATTAGGATGGTCTTTTTAGGGTAGCATCCAAGGAACCACATTTTCAGAAGGGGAACAGGGTGAAAAGACTGTAATATGCTAAAGCTCACAAAGACTGGAATGAAGATCAGTGGAAAAGAGGACTATGGAGCGATAAATCCAAGTCTGAATTTTGAGGTCATTATACTATTGCTAAAATAACAAATGTAAGGGTGGCCTAAGACTTTTGCACATACATATGTATGTACAAGGTTGTGGTTAAAAATCATATAATTTGACCAGGAGTCAAAACTGTTCATAGATTTGCTTGACTAGTAAAGAAAACACATCGACTACAAATGACTACAAATGGCAAATTGAGTCGTTCCCATGCAAGAAATTCTGGCTCATCTTGAGAATTAATGTAATGCATGGTCCTCATCCAGGGGTGCCAACACACATACGCTGGGCACCCAAAGCAGCGGGCAATTTGCCTTTTCTAGAGTCATAACCTTTGTAATATCTCCACCTCCCCTCTAATCTCGCCCCTGCCATCACTCAAACCTTTCATCCAAACAATATCACACTCTACAAATCATCTCGTTTTGGCACCACTGCTTTCCCATATGAATAAAAGCGGGTATTATTGGCAACTTTTCCCATTTCTCACAGTCTCAAATGTCAGATTACACAAACACTCTTAGAGCCTAAATACATCAGGACTACAATAGTCTCTATAAAAGTCTACTAAACAAATACCTTGTGTGTAGAGTCCACAAACACAGCACCCGGTTCCCAGAGCTCGCACTGGTTTCTGAACCTGTGCGAGCTCAGGACTGGGTGTCTGTCAGATCCAAACTGAAACGGATACCTGGAAAGCCAAAAAAGAAATGAAAACCGATCTCCAAGCCATCGGCGGTCGTATGACTAATTTATCACACTCTCAGTCTGAATTTATTATGGCCAACAAATCGACCAGGGCTTTAACCAGCACCAAAATTGTGGAGCGTGATTAAAACATGAGGAATGATGAGTGGAAATTTAGTTCAGCAGCATGCTTAAAGTGGCCACCCAGGATTTAGGGTCCTTTTCTTTTTTTTCCCTCTTCATGCTTTTACCTTGCTTTTCTTGCTCAGTCTGGAAACCATGGCACCCATCGGTGGAAAACATGGGGTGCAGATGTAAGCGTGTCCTGGATGGACGCCGGTCCAGCAGGGGTCAGTGTTGCAGCACTTGGGACAATCCCAGAAATCATTCCTCAAGACAGTCAATTGTCACTCGGACGGCTGACCCAGCCAGAAGGCATCATCATGACTTGAACCCAACCTCCTAGAAACCTGCCGCAACAGAGCGCCAGCTAAATTATTGAAACTTCATTTCACATCACCGAATCAAGCAGCCTCTGAGAGTCTGAGTGATGGACCAGCATCCCACCCACTTTTGCAAGCATTCCAGGATTCAAACCCCAGCATGAAAATGGGAACCTTGGCTTTACTGCATTTATCTTCCACGGAAGACTGATTTCCTCGCAGCTCCCAGTCAATCATTAACCCTCCAACTAATCTGCCGAGCCGAGGTAAGCAGATACGCTGCATGAGAGCATTGAAACTTATCCACCGAACAAAGAGATTTTCCACGGGCAAGCAATGAAAGTGGCCAGAGTTTGACATTGCTTACATCTCTGAGTAAATTCAGCTGATAAATAGAGCTTACTCGATAGACTGCTCCCAATTCTGATTGTTTATAAACTAAACAACTGGTGTCCCACAAGTCTCTGTTCTAGGGCATCGCTTCATACAAGCCCATGGCACATTTAGTCAGCTGGATTTTATTATTAGAAATAAATCATAAAAAGTAATATTAAAAATCCAGCAGATCAAACGTCCCAGGATCTTGTACAAAGGAGAATAATACGTACCCTAAGACAGAGACTTGTGGGACACCCCTCTTTTTGGCGGTCAATAATCCAAGTTATTAACAGCAAGCCTGGAGGTAGGCTCTATCTTGGCAAAAAAGGTGCAAAAAACAAATAAATAAATAACATGCTATAGGTTGGATTCATCTCGTATTTTTAGTGCAAGAATGATGTACACTTCTGCATATGTATCCTGGTGCCCTGTCTGGGGTGGTTCCTGCTTTGCACCCTAAAGCAAACTTAAACTCAACTCAAGTTTTTGGAAAGACGCTGGGGCATTATGGGAAATGCAATGCCTGTAGAGAAGTTGTCCTGAAGTTCTGCTCAGCAGTGTAGGATAAGACTGACGTATTGACATAAGTGATTTTAGTGGGGCACTACAACATTTCAGACCAGTACAGTGGGTCTGACGACGCCCCTGGTAGTTTGCGAGTGTTTTATTAAGGTGTTCTGAAAAGATTGTGATTTTTATCATTCTGAAATGACTGACAAGCAGTATTGAACTGTACTAATGAATGAGATTTGAAATGAGACTAGACCACCAAAGAAAGCATTTTAAAGGTAGGGTCAGTGATTTGGAGAATAATCTTCCAGCTCCTCCGAAACTTGAAGTGCCCATATTAGGACTCCAAAATGGCAGGACGGACGTTTATTTATTGAAATCCGAGGGCAGTATTACATACAATTACTTCTGTGAAGCGACCAAACAGAATACAGAGGGGGCGTGGCTATAACTTTGAATGCAATTTTCTCATCCTTTTGAGTGACAGCTCAGCTGCTCGCATTTTTCCCGCATTCAAAGTTATTATAACCACACCCCCTCCATGCCCTGATTGGTCGCTTCACAGAAACGTTCCCATTTAGAGAGCCTGGAACCGCCAGACTTCCTTAGAGAAGACAGTTCAGTCATAGATACCTAAATATTAATAAAGCTGCAATCCCAATAGTACAAATGCAATGCAGTGTAGAACAACAAGACAAACGGTCGTGCTTAAATACAATGAGAAGTTTTATTCAAATGGTGCAAAAAGAAAAACATAAAAACCAGATGTTCTTTCCATCCAGATTGCACTGTCATACAGCCTGGGCTTGTCTCTTTTTTTATTTTATTTATTTATTTTTTTTTACAAAAAGAGAGAAACGAACACAAACTGCCCAATGAAACCAGAAATATCACACACATTTTCTTGAAAAATTTGCATCTGTCCATGCAACAGTTTCAGTCTCATGCAAACCGGTCGATGCTGACGACTGCCGTCGTGTCACGCTCCTCAAAATGTACAATATAAAAATAGGACAGTTTGTCACATGATAACAAAGTGAAGCCCAGGTGCAGCCCAAAACTGCTGTAAAACGGAAAGCCAAAACCAAACGGAAATTAGGGAGGCCCGTCTGTCCGACACCAAGCCACAATAAGAAAGAACATCTTCGTTTTAGAACTGAAAAAGAAACTTCAGGAAAATAAAACATATTATAAATATAGACCTTTTTTTCCAAATCAAAGCATACTAGGTTCGAAGGAAATTAGTGTTCGCGCGAGAAACCAGCCGAATCGCGTACCCCTGTGAATACTGACTCAACCACGGACCTCACGTTCCCCCGCTCCCCCTTAGTGTCCCGCAAATGATACATTCTCATCGATACAAACCCTGAAAAAGGACTTTAGGTGTATAAAAATAACTCTGCGTCGTTTTTAATACAAAACAAATGGTTGCGGTCGGACTGAGGTCCAAAGCTCAAAGAATTGCCTGTTTTCTTTGTAAACGAGGGAACTAAATGTGAGGTGCACTGAAAGGAGGGTAAAACAAACTGCTTAGATAGCGTAACAGGTGTGTGTTTTTTTTTTGTTTTTTTTTTAAAGAGTGACCCTTCGTTCACATCGACAGAGAAATGAAGCGGCTGGTCATTCGTTTAACTGAGGACTGACACATGGCCAGTGAAGCAATGAGCTGATGCCCAGCAGGTGGGCAGTGTTGGCTCAGTAGGTTTCCAAACTACTGACCAGAAGGTTGAGGTTTAGGCCAAGCTGCCAAATTTGGACCATTGAGTAACGCCCTAAACCTGTACCTTATAGGTGTACCAGTTGTAAGATACTTCTCAGTTCTGAAATACCTGCTCGTGTCATAAACACAACAGGAACTACGTTGCGCTGTCACATAAAAGGCAGGTCCTCATACCATAAATGTGTTTGTGTGAGAGCGAGAGCGCATGAGGAGTAAAGAAAAAGACAAAAAACAAACAAACAAAAAAATAATGTCGGTATTAATTACCTCAGTGTATTGGAAACCATACTTTATTGGATAAATAAATTTATTGGATAAATATCCAATTATCCAATAACTTAATTTTGCATCATATCTTGGCTTCTCATATCTGCGGCTTCTCTACAGGACAGCCGATTACCAGAACAATACCTTTTTAATGCAAAATATTCATTTTTATTAGGTACTTTCATAAGAAACAGCAAAGGTAAGCTGTTTCCTTCCTGTTGCCACGCAGCGGAGTTGGTTCCCTACAGGCTGATATAGGGAATAGTCGATGTACTATAGGGATTTTATTTTAGATTGATTTTTCATATGTATATACATGTCTCAAAAGTCTGAGCGCACTGGTGAAAATGCAGGTTTGTAACTTCGTGGATTCCTACTGTAACAGGATAATGACCCAAACACATCTCAAAGCTCTGCAACAACTACTTAAACCAAAGAAGATCAAAGATTCCTGACCATCAGGACTTTTCACAGTCGCCTGACCTAATCCCCAGCGAGCAATTTATGGGGTACTTGAAGACCGAGAAAGCCAAGAATTCAGTAACTTCATACAGTGCTCTTTGGAATATCGTGAAATCATCATCATCAGACATTGCACAACCCTGGAATCCATGACAGCTCAAGTGCATGCTGTCTTTAGAAGAATATACCAAAAACGAATCAATTCTGATTCAACTTTTCTCCAGAATTAAACCATGATATGATTTTTAATAAAAAATTAAAAAAACTGCAGTAAATTGGGAAATATGCAGAAAAATGAAAAATAGAAGCATTTTCACTCATGGTCTCAGACTTTTGGGTCCAACTGTATATGTAAAATATATACACTCACAGTGGGACACTTTGGAGATGCCCACTGACCTAATGCATGTATCCAGAGAAAACCCACACAGACACAGGGAGAACATACAAACTCCACAAAGGCAGTGGGAATCGAACCAGGTTCTCTAAAGCTGTGAAGCAACAGTGCTGCACCACCAACCGATTTTCTCACTCTCTCTCCCTCTCTCTCTCTAGATAGATAGATAGAGATTTAAAATTGTGCTTTCAAAACCATCTTGGGCAGTGCATTCATCTTAACGCATACTTCCAAACTAAATACTGTTAAACCACAACGCTGCCATTGCTACATTAGCAGGTGTCCTTATCCAGAGCTATGTACAGTGGGTCTCAACAGGAATGGAGCCAGTATTTAAACTCATAACCTTCAGATTAACAGTCCAGAGTCTGAACCACTGAGCCAGCATGGTCCACCACGAAAGTATCCAATCCAAGTTTGAACCAGCGACCTAAAGCTTCTTTATTCTGACCTACCAGGTAAGCTACCTGTACATTACCATGTACAATACACTTTTTGATCAAATGGTGACCATTACTAGTTACTCAGTGTTTATAAACAAACCTAGGATGCGTCTTTAACAATCAGGCATAACACCTGTCTAACATTGTTGCAGACCACATACACCTCTTCATGGGAAAGGTATTCCATAATTGTTGACCTGGGCTCCAACTTCCCCATATCGCAATCCAATCAAACAAGTCCGATCCATGGACGCCCCACCTTACAACGTATGGGATTTAAAGGATATGCTGCCAACGACTTGGTACCAGATACCACAGGACACCTTCAGAGGTCTTAAGGAATTCATGTCTTAAAGGGTCAGATTGGTTTTGGTGACAAAAGGGGGATATACACAATATTAAGCAGGAGGTTTTAATGTTACGGCTGATTGGTGTGTACGCAGGTTAAAGTTGTAACAATTTCAAACAAAAAAATAGCTGCAGATGTGAACAAAGGGTCATAACCAGGGACGCACTTATCAGATCACTTCCTGCTATGAGTCATGATTGGGGCACTACAGGACAGAAACAAACTACAGGCCAGAAACACAACCATTCTACAATTCTATTTCTAAATATAAGCTCGGCTTTAGATCTAACCTAGTTCTACTATGGTCAGATCCTCAATTCCTTGCCTCTGTTGTCACTGGCAATCTGCCTTGTGACAAAGTCTACTGTACCAAGAGCGACGTGAATGCATTCAAAATACATTCAGAATTCAGGTACATCTGCCATAGACTGGCACCCTAATTAGGCTCCTCTGCCCTCTGTAATGGCCGGGACAGGCCCCCAAGCTCCTCAGGGTCACTGACCACAATAAGCAGGCTTAAAACATGAAGTGGGAAAATAATACAGTAGTCAGTTCCGCCTCTGGCCTGTAGTGCAGAGTCATTGTTGCATGGTTATTTGCAACCAGAAAAATGTCAGTATTAAGATAGGACTCTCAAGTCAGTATTGTACTGAATTAGCAGTAAGTAGTCTGGGAAGATCCGCGTGCACAATACAATCTGCATTATTAATACATAACGTGTCTATGCATCCACACAGCTGAACCCTCTAAAGTCTCAAAAACAGTTTAAATGCAGCAAAAGCTGAAACGGACACCGAAAAACTGAAAACTATACAAGGGCGCCATCCGGTGGACAAGTCAGTAAAGGTTTTCACAGAATACACAGATTCTGTAACGTTTATGCGGTAACATTGAACGGCTTGCCAGGTTATTAGATGTGCTAAAATAACTGGCAACCCCGTGCATGTTTGTAACCAGGTTAGGAACAGGAACTTGGCGATTTGTGCAGGTCCACCTTGGGGCCAAGGAATGAAGCTTTTTGTGTGTTGTCCTGTAGGCTTGTTCATGTCCCTCACAATTTGGTAGATCCAATTCCCTAGTCTTTCCCATGCCATGCATGAACCAAAGGAGAAGGAACGGTTGTAACGCCGCGAGTGCCAGCACACTACTAACGAGTGTGGACTGCCAAACTAAGCTGGCCATGTCCATTTGCCATTTATGTGAGAGCCTCGATGATGCCAATGTTGCCGCAGCAGGGAGGTCATCCCCACTCAGCCTTCCCTCACAGAGACACGAGTAATCGTGTCTGTCTGATCCCCGTCCACCAGAGGGAACACAGGTCTTCACAGCAGGGGGCGAGCGTATTTCACTGCTGTAACACCCTAAGAACCCAGTGTCAGTTTTTAACCACAATGTTGGCACAGTGTGCCTAAAAACCCTGGATGTACACGAGGCAGCACAACAGATGGACATGTGATCCACTGACTGTGGTGAGAATAGCTAGCTATGACATGCAGGAGATAAATCTGACCATTGAGCAAGGACCAGATAGGTGCCTAATACTCCGGCAAATGCGGTATTCTAGTCGCTTAGGTGGTGCAGTGGCAAATTCGCTAGCCCATCACTGCTACAACCCGAGTTTGAGGACTGGCAGTGTCTTCACGGGATGACTGGTTTACCATACAGGGCATGCTTAGGCCAATTTTGTACAACTGAATTATTGCTTTGGCAGACAAACTAAGACAAAACACGCACTCAGATACACGTCAGATCCAAGGCATACCCTCCATCGGTACGGCAATCTTAATTCGCTGTAACAACCCTGGTCAACACTGACCAGTTTAGAACCTAAACGTTTAGAGCCAACTTCAGCAAAAACTGGGAGTGAAAACAGGACATGGGTTACTATCCAATTTGTAGATTATGATCAGTGCCTAAATATTAGATAAAGATCTACTGGATCACAATCTACCGAGATTTCAGTTGAGGCGGTGTCTTCAGGGTACAACTTTGCCCTGTGATCGCCACAGATAGGCGCCAGAGCCCAAATCGGATCGGATTAGACCGGATTATTGTCTATTCAGGCAACATTCAGGCCATTTCCAAAACATATCGTGGACGTTACGTGACGTACATTCGTATTTTGCCAATTTTTTTATTTTATAACGGATCAGACTTCACCTCAGAGGCCGCCAAGGTTGCATCAAACCACAACGAGAGTTGATCCTCTCAGTATAACGCAATATGTGTGTATACAGATCGTCGGCACTAACCTACTCTTAACTTGTATGCATTAACCAGTGCATTAAAAACCAAAAGGAAAAACATAAGAGATGGACTGGAGATTGGAAAGGCATCTAGGGAATGGCAGAAGCTGACCATCAGAACAGTCTACTTAGTCTCGTCAAAACGTCCTCACTCAAAAACAGAAACGCAAGAAAGAGCACGCGAACACACTCAACGTTCAGCCGCTAAAAAAGTGCTTGACTTTGTGCAGAGTCCACTCGAACAGTTTTATTCTTTGAGGGGGGCGCGAAACAGCACGTCGCCCTGTCGCTATACAGGGACTACAGGCTTATGTTAAATTCAGAATGAGTCGGAATAGAGGCTTGAGTAGTTAATTAGTCAAATAATTACAGCAGGACGAACATGTTCTGAGCTAGACTAGTGTCTTTATTTAATATAAATTAAAACGTCTGTGTTAAAGCCTTCGACAGGTGGACACAACGTTAGCTCGTTTAAATACAAGAAAATCTTTTCTTCAGTACGCGCATGTACATCTGCATCCGTTAATGACTGGGGCACTATACAGTAAAAGCTTCGGCCGCCAAGGTTTTGCCCTGACTAGCAGACAAGGAGCATACCAGACGAGCAAAAAAATCCTGCTACCCCCATTTAAGGTTCAGGACATGGCTTTTGGATCAGGGCTAAAACATTCGGATAAAAAAAGGTTCAGCAACGTTCAGCAACCAAACAAAATGCTGGCTAATTGCTGGCGGATTGCGTGCTGATGTCTACCATTTGAATGTTAAATGGCGTAAAAGAGAGGTCTTTAAACCGAAGCCTTATTCACGACCTCTCCGACATCGGCGCTGAATGTCTTTGTAAATACGCAGCTGTACAAATGTAATGTGCATCTTCTGGTTGTGCTTGGTGTTAATACGGGAGTTATGTTTGCATGTCATGTCTTTACGGAACAAGCACGTTTGCCCCACCCGACCCCAAAAAGATCTGCCTCGTACGCCTCAGGCAAAGCGCCAAGCTTTGCGACTACGCGGAACGGCACCACGGCGCCCGAAACATCTACCGACTAAAATCCACTGCAAAAGTAACAGAGGTACGCGCGCTCGATTCTCATCAGCGGCAGCTACCCCAAACTAAGGTACAGTCCGTCCATGCTGACGAAGGGAGGCCCTTCTAAATTCCGAAGCGCAAGTCCAAAAAGGACTTTTGAGAAGACCTGCTCAGAACCTGTGCACGGCCGGCTCTGTTTCTCTCCGTTTCAGCTCCTCCCTGTAACAGTACGAGCAATAGTTGCAGGTTTCCGGGTGTCCGTAGTAATTGCAGCTGGGCGTTCGGCACCGGGTCGACTGCAGGGTCGCCAAGCCGCCGGCGCTGCCCAGAGAATAGTGCCTCATTGGGGGCGGCCCACCGCGGCTGTCCAGTCCTGTCAGCAGGCCGTTGGGGTACGTCGTGCACATCGGCTCGCAGGTGAACTCGGGGATGTCTTGCGCCTGGGCGTAACAGGGAGAGAAGCAAGGCGCGGCGCAGGTGGAGGCGGGCGGGTGGCACTGCGTGTGGGCAGGGCCTTGGTTTAACGGGCAGTGGCGAGGTAGGGTGGCGTACGAAGGCAGGCCAGGGTAAGTAGAGGGCGAGCCGCCTGCTAGCTGGCGGCGAGCGTCCAAGTATCCGTGCAAGTGAACGTGCTGGGGGAGAGGGGCATGCGAGTGCTCGAGAAAGGTGCACCTAGGAACGGGTACCATGCTCGGACACAGCGAGGGGTTGAAGCAGGGCGATTTCAGGGTGCCGAAATGGTGAGAAGGAGCTTCCGGGGGGTCCTCCTTGCTCTCGAAGCAGCGGAAACCGGGTTCCGAGGGCTCTTTCTTGGGCTGAGCGCCGTTGATCGCTCCCTTTCGCTCGGCCTCCCTCTTCTGCTCCTGCTCCGCTCTGAAACGCTCCTCAGCATCCACTAGGTAGCGCTGGATCATCTCCTCCTGGTAGGGTTGCCGGTTGCTGGTGGTCAGAGTGCCGGCAAAGATGTACCTTCTCTCGCCCTGCATGGCCGCACGCAGGATGTTCAGACTCGCCTTCACTTCTGTACTGTACTTGGACGAATCGCCTTCAGACGAACTGTTCCCGTTCTGCGAGGACGGAGAACCTTTGCCCGAGTCCTCCGAGCCGGGCTGGGCCGAAGGCGAGCCGTCTTTTCCATCCTTGCTCTCCTTGTGGCCGCGCAAAGACCCCTTCTTCTTCTCCAATCCCTCAGGCTTGCCCGTCCCCGTAGCATTTTTACCAGTCATCAAACCCCCGACATTCTTCTTCAGTTTGCTGCCCAGGCTCTTGCCGAAGCTGCCCAGCTTGTTGGCCACCGAATCGGCCCGCTTCTTGTCTTTGTCCTTGTCTTTGTCCTTCTTGCTCTTTTCCTTCCCCATGGTTCCAGTAGAGCCGCTGCTGGACGAACTCGACGAGCTGGACGATTTGCCCGCTGTGCTGCTGCTCCCCGTGGCGCTGCTGTCCCCGTTTCCGTTGGAGCTGCTGCTTACCGACTCTTTATCGGACTCACCGGAGTCAGGGGGAGTGCGGGTGTCCTCCCCAGCAGAAGCGGTCGGAGACTCGGGCTGGGCCAACGGAGCCTGCTGTGAAAATCAGAAGAGTGAAGCTGGGTTAGGTGTTTCTTGAATGCAATAGCACTGAGAGGGCAGACACTGGTTGGAGTTATTTCTAAGAGTGCTTTCAAAGGTGAAAAGTTGAACTGCCTTGACATTAGTCAATATGCATGGACTTTTCACTGTCGGATAAATCTGAGCTCTTTTTTAATGCCAATACGTCACAGCAACGCAACTAGAGACAAGAACGTTGGGTGTTATCTGCTTTAGACGTCACACACCCTTTACAGGGGCTGCAGTCACATTCTCCTCTTGATTTTCTAACAGCTAACCCCAAGGCCAACAGCACCACAGATTGTTTAAGTAATTAGAAGTACTACATGAGTATTTAACATTTATACCTATGCTGGCTGACCTACTATTAAGCTAAGCAATTAAATGGCCTTGTTCAAGGCCCGCCTCAGCTCCACAACGTTCCAAGTAGTAGCCAGACCAATATGGCAAAACTCACTTGTTAATACTATAATAATAATAAACAATTCATAATTAATATCATAAAAAATATAATAAAACGTTATATTTCAATACTTAACATTTATTTGATGTTATAATGAAAAATATTCATTAAAATAATTTATTAATAACTTATTTATAAATTTACAACCAAGAAATATGAACAATGATAATAACATATCTGATCTAGAGAGTTAGTAGGGGTGGGCTTTTCTTCTTTAAACAATAATAGAAAATGTAAACAAAGTCAATCGGATTCAACAACGTTGTTTGTTCCAATAGCAGGGCTTTTAAAAAATACAGCCAGAATTATTATACTGAAATGAAATGATCTTTTAATTCATCGTTGTGAACTTGTCCATCCATAGTGGCAGGAAGTGTATATACATTACACTAAGTGTACCTGGGAAGTGATATGGCACCCAAAGGGGGCACTAAACCTTGGAAATGGGCCTGCTGTGCGAAGTCTTCATCGGGTCAGATACATGGCTCCTTTACAGAAATCTTTCTAAAAGCTTGGCATCAGTCAATTCAGATTTCAACCCATTCTACTTATCTTTTCCAGGCCAATCCTTAATAAACAGCTAAACTAATATGTTCACTGGTGACATATTGGAGTTTCTATTTAAATGAAATGGCCTGCCTAGACACAACATAGTGCAATAGGAATCTAAACAAAACAAACCTTAATAAAACAAAATCAAAGCCTTTGGCTTTAACCCAGACAAATCGTTCTCAACATTCCGGTCAATTCAGCTTCTTTATTTTACTTTACATACTTGGCTGAATCACTCATGTAAGGTCGAACAGACAAAACAAACACCCTTTAGAAGTCCGGCCTACCGCTACAGCTGAAGGGAGGACGAGAAACTCACCTGTACCTCACAAGGCAGAGGGAGCCGTGTCACCTTCATGTAGGAGTGCAGCAGGTGGAGCTTTGCCTCCAGGGATAAAGTAACACTGGAACATAATAGAACAAAGACAGTTAGGCATATTGTACATAGACATACCGTATTCACATTTTCGGGCTGTCAATTAAGGATTTATAAATAGTATTTTAAAACTCATTTTTAAAAGTCATTAATTGCATTTGTACAGCTAGAGCCTATGAAGTTTTTATTTAAAAAAAAACAATAAATGCACTCTGCTGCCGTTTACACTGTCCACTCGTATGGCTGTGTCATTTTAATGTGTTACTTTAATGCAAAATGTATTTCTATTTCTTTAGGGTTGAACTGTAGCAAGCAAACAAAAACAAAGGGATTAATTAATAATGTGACAAAAATCACATGCCAGACATAAAAATATAACACAACCTCCGTCAGGCCAGCTACAGCTATTCTGAAATTTACAAGACCCTAAAGGCACAGCAAATAATTTCACTATCAGGTATTAAGAGAACAGACAAGACTAAAACATTTAAACATAAGTATTTGTTCACTTCATGCCAATTTCCAGACCAATTATCGGCTTTGATGTTGAGGTTTGGCCCTTTTTTTTTTGGCCCAGTGATGCCTACACATGTCTTACAATACTGCTGTATAAGAGGCGTTTCTTTAATAATTTATTGTATGATTATTAATTAATGATTTACTTTACATTTCTTGAATACCAAACAATCATGCTTTGGATGTGTTCTGCTGACAATAAACATCTCGGTGCCACTTGCAGCTTGCTCAGAGTCCTATTCATAGGAAGTGTTTATATAGATAATCTCTCCTTAACGACTAGACTAGCGTTGCTAATCTGGTGCACAGTCAATCGCTGCCAGAACCAACAGGACCTGAATCCTGAAAGGATCTCAAAATAGAGTGATGGGGATCTGCGATGACAGATCTGGTTTTCTAAGTTTTGCTGGTATGAGATATAAAAGGGACTCATCGTCTAATGTAACACCTTAGAGTATGGGAATATTAGTACATTTTAAAAGTAAACAAGGGTCCACATGGCTGCAGTAAATAATTTTGAAGTCATTGTTATTTTATGTCCACAAGGGGGCGTTTATCCATTTCGAATACCCAGCGTTCTATGGCTTAGTGTTGGAAATGTACTGAGGAATTGTTTGTTAGGAAAAGCTGAGCGAGTTGCTCACAGAATGTGACATTTAGTATGAAGGCAAAAATGCAACAACACAAAAAAAATACAATTGTCGTTCTTCAACTGCTGGCAGCACTAATAAATATCATAATGATTATATTTATTGCTGTGGATCAGCTATACAGATTACCCATTACAGCAGTGCTTATCCTTAACACTCATCTCTCTATTTTTGTAACCTCGGAAAAGTCAAAGCCACATAATACTAAAACACAATTTCTATTTGACAAATCTATTCACAGACTAGAATCTACCACAATGTAGACCATACCTGGCTAGCATTACATTGTCCTCATCGTCTTTGCCCCACTCCCAATCCTTGCCTGGATCCACAGCGAAGTGGAGTTGCAGCATCTTATGATCCGAGTCAGTCAGAGGAATCACAACTGTAGGAAACAAAGTTCTTGTCACTGAAACTGTTTACCAATAAACTGTATTAATTAAATGCTGTTTGAATCAAGTGTGTAATGCAGTTTTTCCACAAAGCCAAACTTGGCTGAAAGAAATTGAAGACGCTGTGCAAACTCAGTCCTGCAGTATATTTTCGGAATATAATTAACACCTTAATACTCTTTATGGACACTACAGACATACACGTGAAAAATAATGACATTATCCACCAGATGTTCAGTCTAGACTCGAAATCGTAACCAAACTGGGTCGCTGGCCCTCAATGAGTCAGCAGTTCTGAATATGCCCCCGTTTGAGGCGTCAGACTAAAAATGACAGCTCTCCCTCCCCACCTTGCTCTTTGGTGCCTTCTTTCTGCTCCATTGAAACCAGGGCGGAGAAGTGCGCCTGGTCGTAGGCCAGGACCAGTGGCGAGCGATGACACTTGTTAGCTGGGACCTCCAGGGGTAGGTAAATCCCTCCAAACGGGATCGGGGCAAAGGCTGGGACAGTTCAAAAGCAACAAGTGATATAGAGACAAATTAGCATCTGTATGAAGAACTGTATGCAAATGTACAGGTAGTTCACTGTTATGGACTAAATCAAACGATGAAAAGAAAATGGACACAGTGACGACGATGATTAACTCTGGACAATGATAAATACATTCTATCAGATCTCAAGTATCTACCAAATTTGTGTAACCGAGTCCAGTGATTTGAATTTGAACATGACTGTTCCTCTTACTTACATAAAGAACTGATGGCTGTTATCCTTGTACTTTCTAAAGATTAATATGGTTTAAGGAGTATTTTAGAAGTAATTATATAGGATTAAATAGGATTACCACTTCCAGGAATCAAGTAATCCCCATTACATTTTGAAATAAGTAATTAGTAATGGATTACCTTTTGCGCAACTACCCCAACACTGGCCACTGAGGTGTTCAATGCTCTCACTGATTTTCTATGCCTGTATGCGTCATATTACTTATGACTCAACTCGGACTTGTCTGGCTAAAGGCTCATGACTCGAATCGGGCTCACATGCTTTAGACTCTCAACTCTTGACTCATATGCCAGAGACTTGAGTCGACTCGGACCCGCACCCTAGAGACTTGATTCTGACCTGACTCACATGGCAGAGACTCGAGTCTCAACGCCGACTCACATGATACAGACTTGAGTCTCAACTTGGACTCAAACTCTGGCTTGCACATTAGAGATTCGACTCTGCTTCGCTCACTCAAGGCGTGACAGGACTGACTTGCACACTAGAGACTCGAGTCTCGACTGACTCACGCTAGAGGCTTGTGACTCGACTGATTCGCATGCTAGTGTCTCAAATCTCAACTTGGACTCGCATATTTGTGATTTGACTCGGACTTGGATGCCAAAGACTCAAGAGCCAACTCAAAGACTAGCCTAGGCCTGGACTTGGCTCTGACTAGCATGCTAGGAACTCGACTAACTCAAGACTATACAGACTCTCACGCCAGAGACTCGACTGCCAGTGAGTCGAGTCTCGACTTGGACCCACATTCCAGAGACTCGAGGGTCGACTCGGACTTGCTTGCTAAAGTCTCCAGGCTTGATTCTGACTCTCACACTAGTGACTCGAGACTCAACACGGACTTGCATGCTACAGAGTCTTGACTTGGACTCGCGTGCATAGACTCGAAACTCGACTCGGGCTCACTTGCCAGAGACTTGCAATTCAACCCAGACTTGCGTCAAGTGACTCACGAACGTCTCGGTTACGAATAGGTTTGGAAAATACTGTTCTTCCTCTCAGTCCTCTCTGTTCTTCCTCAACCATCAGAAACAGAATGACTCCTGATCCTATGAACTACTGATGCACTAAACATTTTTTTTCTCAACCTAAGACCGTGGTGCACCGAGACCATCCGAAAATCGTGGGGTTATGTGGGACGTACCCTCTCCTCCCGAATCTCTCAGCATGGTGTCGGCTACAACTACAATGGGCCTGCGGAGGACGTGAGCGAGCACGAACACGTGAAACTCCTCCAGACTCTCGTACACCGGCTCCTCCTGCGACTCTGCCCTGCACACCACAGTCACACACCCAGATCACACACCCAGACAGAAAGCAGCCAACAACATCTTTCACAGTGTCACCCTCTTGAGCGGTGAATCAACTGGAACGGAGAGGTACTGAGCATGGTGAGCTAACAAACCCGTTCGTGCTGTTGGTGCTGTAATGTATCCTGGGCTCGCTGGAGGCCAACTTCAACAGTTCATTCCACTCTTTCTGCCACTCCTCCTCAGTGTACACCAGTCCTGACTGCACACACACACAGAGGAATGAAGCCTACATTTCTGCGCTGCCCTGCTGACTGATGGAATGCTTGATAGCACACAATTAGGCTCTTCATTTCCCAGTCAGCAGGCCCCGCCCAAACGCAGCGCGCTCACCTCTTTGTTCTGCATGGTCTGCTGCCACCTCCACCGGCGCTTCAGGGCCTCTCTCTCCTGCCCATGATCCATCAGCGCGTAAAGGGACTTGCGCAGCATCAGGTCCCGATCATGGAAACCCCACATGCCTACCGGAGGATCGCATTTGTTAATCTCCACATACACACCGCCTACGAGTGTCGTCGAACGTCGGCTTAAACAGATCGTACACTTACCGAGAGAGGCGGCGTGAAGGAGGCAGTTCCCGTCTCCGCTGGTTGCCAACGGCAAGAGGCTCTGGCAACCCGGCGCCAGCTTCGTCCACCAATTGAGCCGACCTGAACGCATTCAGACACTTAACCATTTTCAAACATTTACATTTACATTCATGTCATTTAGCAGATGCCCTGATACAAGCAATTGTGTTTTAAGGACTTGCTCAAGAACCCAACAGTGGCAGCCTGGCAGAAGTGGGATTTGAACCCTGGACCTTCTGGTCCATGGTCCAGTACCTTAACCGGTAGGCCACCACAGTCCCATCTTCCACGACTCAAACGTTTGCACAGCTACTACTTAATATGTTAGCTCTGTCTCGGAGGATACGGTGCCCGGACTATAGATCGGAAGGTTAAGGGTTCGAGACCTGGCTTACAATCTCTGTAGGGCCAGAGGCTCTGTGCGGGTCAGTCAAGTTCCTTCACACCAAACTCACCCAGCCATGCATTTATTTACTTTAATTTGCTTTGTGCACTGGGGCAAAGAACAGAAAAGGGCCTTCCTCAAACTGTTCCCACATTTTTGGAAGCGTACTCCCATATTCCCTTTACTGGAACTGGAGACCTGGGCTAACTGCAGAAAAACAAGCCCTTTTCCATGATCCCTCCTTCAAAGCTGGCACACACTGGCCAAACCCAGACTCGTCCATCAGACTGCCTTAGAGAAGAGTGAGTCGTCGCTCCACAAAACACGTTTGCATTGCTCTAGAGTCCAGTGGAGGTGTGCTTTAGGCTAGCATGCAGCTGCTCGGCCATGGAAACCCATGCCACGACACCCACCGGTGCACAGTTTCTGCCAGACGTTTGGAACTCGGTACTTAGTTGCTGTGGATCCTAACCAAAAGTAGCCTGACACTGAAACATGAATAAACGTAATGGAATTTGATACGAATTAGGTCAGACTAACCAGCATGCTCGAGGGCCACCATCATGGACTGCTCGATGAGGTCACGCTCGATGAAGCCACGGAAGTCGTCTCGGTAGACGGTGAGGTCAGGCAGCTGGAAGGTGCACAAGGGAGTGTCCAGGAGCGGCTCGGTGCCGCAGCCACCCACGCCCACGTTGGACACATGAGAGCGTGCCAGAGACACAATGGTGGAGCTGGCGTGAGAGATCCCCCGGGACAGGCGCTTCTCTGTGGCTGCAGAGGAATACTGGGTTAGATTTATCACAAATGTACACAACAGCCTGAAGTGCTTTCATTCAGGATTCAAAATTTGAGCTTTCCTGGGTGAGCCTTCATATTGACGGGTGCAGCACAGTTTTGAATGGGGATAGTGACAAGGAGGAGGGCGGGATAAAAAAGCGTGACGCAACAGAGACAAGTTTGTTGCGTACCGGTAAGCGTCGTTTGAGGTCCACCCAATTAAGGTCCGTTCGGTCTTAATTAAAATAAAAATCTGCCTTTATTGCCTATTTTGGAAATTTGTGTTTCTTCATTGAACTCACTCCCCCTTTGTTGTGTGCAGCCAGCAAGGTATGTTTGTTCATGTTCATATTCTGTTGATATTTTGGTTCTACAGTGTGTGTGTGTGTGTGTGTGTGTGTGTGTGTGTGTGTGAGAACAGTGTGTGTATTTCCTAAAGCGAATGATATGTAGAAAAGTTTAAAGTTCGGATGCTGCGTACATGGTAGTGTTCCACTCGTTTTCAGCGGGATCTGTGACACATTTATGCAGGATTTGCACGCAGCTTTACTGTGATCAGGACATCTCTTAAATAGGACCTGCCTGACAAAGTGAAGGACACCAAAAGTTCCTTAAAAGCTACACATCATGCCGAGATCCAAAGAAATCCAGGAACAATTGAGAAATAAAGTAATTGAGATCCATCAGCCTGGAAAGGGTTATAAAGCCATTTCTAAAGCTTTGGGACTCCAGAGAACCACAGTGAGAGCCATTATCCACAAATGACGAAGACATGGAACACTGGTGAACCTTCCCAGGAGTGGCTGGCCGACCAAAATTACCCCAAGAGCGCAGCAACGACTCGTCCAAGAGGTCATAAAAGACCCCACAACAACATCCAAAGAACTGCAGGCCTCACTTGGCTCAGTTAAGGTCAGGGTTCATGCCTCCATCATAAGAAAGAGACTTGGCAAAAATGGCCTCCATGGCAGAGTTCCAAGACGAAAGCCACTGCTGAGCAAGAAAAAGAACATTAAAGCTCGCCTTGATGATCCCCAAGACTTTTGGTAAAACATTTCGTGGACTGACGAGACAAAAGCTGAACTCTTTGGAAGGTGTGTCCCATTACATCTGGTGTAAAAGTAATGCAGCATTTCAGAAAAAGAACATCATAGCAACAGTAAAATATGGGGGTGGTAGTGTGATGGTCTGGGGCTGTTTTGCTGCTTCAGGACCTGGAAGACTTGCTGTGATAAATGGAACTATGAATTCTGCTGTCTACCAAAAAATCCTGAAGGAGAATGTCCGGCCATCTGTTCGTGACCTTAAGCTGATACGAACTTGGGTTCTACAGAGGGACAATGATCAAAAACACACCAGGTGGACTTACCTCTGAATGGCTGAAGAAAAACAAAGTGAAGACTTTGGAGTGGCCTAGTCAAAGTCCTGACCTGGATCCTATTGAGATGCTGTGGTATGACCTTAAAAAGGCCGTTCATGCTGGAAAACCCTCCAGTGTGGCTGAATTACAACAATTCTGCAAAGATGAGTGGCCAAAACTCCTCCACAACGCTGTAAAAGACTCGCTGCAAGTTATGGCAAACGCTTGGCTGTAGTAGTCGCTGCTAAGGGTGGCTCAACAGTTATTAGGTTTAGGAGGCAATCCCTTTTTCACACAGGGCCGTGTAGGTTTGGATTGTTTTCTCCCTTAATAATAAACACCTTCATTTAAAAACTGCATTTTGTGTTTACTTGAGTTGTCTTTGACTAATATTTAAATTGGTTTGATGTTCAGAAACATGTAAGTGTGACAAACATGGAAAAAAATAGAAATCAGGAAGGAGGCAAACACTTTTTCACACCACTGTGTGTGTATTATAGCGGAGTAGATTAGAAATGCATTGATTTAAGCAAGAAACAAAAAGGCTTCACCTTGGACCACATCGTCCTGCCGGTGAAGGAGAGGTCGCCCCACTCTGGTCATGTCCTTGTGCTCGGTCTGCGCCTGCTCCCTGTCCTCGGAAAACGAGTAGGCTAGACTCCCAGCGTGCACCTGCCTCAGCTGCTCGAAATCGCTCAGCGCAGCCGTCAGATCCCAGTTCTTACCTGAGGGAAGAGACACCAGAGCCGGCTTAAAGTGTTGTTTGATTAACAAACGTTGCGTAACGTGCGACACGCGGGGGCAGGAGTTTGAACGTTAACTCGGTGTCAATACGCCTGCAGACATTCCGTCGCAGCTGCTTGAGCAAACGGGTCATGCCGCAGGACAATATTTTTGAGTACATCCTTAGCAGTGCGGAGCGTTGCCAGGCAACCGGCATCGACTTTGAAATACTTCACGCTTTCGCTGAACGACTTTCTTCAAGACTACAAGAAATGGATCATTTGTTTTTGAGGATTTTCTTTTGCCAGTTTTGTAAAGCTGACCCTCCCTGTTGTCATTCCCGGCTGCACATGAACCCTCTGCTGAGGGAGGAGAATCGTAGGCCGGCACGTGCCTCAGGACAGTGCAGCGTGGGGGGGACAGTGCAGAGACTCGGATCTCCACTTTGACTGACAAACAATACAAACCACGTATGACAATGTCCCGAGTGGATCAGAGCAAACTTGTTTAATCCAATCCTGACCCAGCATTCTAGACCAGTCCCGGCCCCGATACCCGATCCTCCCGGTTCACCTATACTGACGGCACAAAGGCTCTGGCGCGGAGCTGTGAAAAGACGCCTGCGCTCACCCTCTAACAGGTCTCTGGCCAGTCCGGGTTCTGCTCCTGTAGAGCGGACAAAGTCGGACAGGACCGCGTCCATATCCAGGGTCATGTGATCATGAAGCGTCAGCGCTGCAGGGGAGCATGGGGGCAGCGGGAAACAACAGGAGAGCAGCTCTCCTGCACCTCAGGATGAACGCCGGCGCTGTCACACCTGCACAGAGAGCCAGAGGGGTGAGTCAGCCAAATAACAGACAGAAAAACAAACAGCCTCGTCTGATCTCACGCTCGGGACTTGAGACATGACCTGACTTCCACCGACTCCAGTCACATGCTGCCCTGTGGTGGTGCTGCATCTCCACTCATTAATAAGGCCGGTGTTGAAAGGTTTACAGAACACCTGGCAACCGTGCTACAATAATGCTTTCTGCTGTTCATGTCTAGGCTTGGTTCAATAATTATTTTTTATTATTTCATTTCATTCAGCAGACGTTCTTACCCCAAGTGCCTTACAATTATATATCTTACAATCCAAGCAATTGTGGGTTAAGGGCCTTGCTCAACAGTGGCAGCGTGGCAGAGACGGGATTTGAACCCTGGACCTTATGGTCCATTGTCTTGTACCTTAACAGCTAGGCTACCACTGTGGCATTAGTGGAAATGGTCATGATTAAGATTCTTTCTTTCAGCTTTCAACAAAGTTTGCTTTAGTCAGATCTTTCTAGTCTACAGTTCATTTTGTTAGGTTTTAACCTGCTCTTCCTGCGCAGCCTGGAGGACACTGTCAAACTGTAACTCATTCATTTATATAGTTACAGTACAGTTAATATTAGCTTTGCTAACTCCAGGTTAAAGTTCAAACAGGGGAAGCACTGATCTCTGAACGCACCACAGGTAAGCGCAGTTTAACAAAGTCAGTCCGCCTTAACTACTGAGAGCTTAACAATTGTAACGGATAATGATAAGAAATAAAAATGTGTCTTTTAACGATTCGATTTGATAAAAGACATTCCTTTTGCCTTTATTGCTGAAGTGTAGTTTTTAGTCCCCTGCAATTAAAATTCTGTGAACAGGATAGGCGTCTAATCATGACTGCATCCTAGTGTTCAAAAGTGGAACTGCACTTGATAGAGGTACAATCAAGAACGCATAATCCAACTAGATGATGCATCATCCCACCTGACGACAGACATTGTGGTTTGGCATTGCGATGCATTTAACGAAAAACACGCCCAAAGTCGCTTATATTAAGCGGAACTGGAAACCATGTTTGATTTGAAATTGGGATACATGCTATGAGAAATCAGATTACTAAGTTAAAATACAGCTTTTGTTATCTGATTTCTAGATCCGAACGCAGAAATATAAGCAGACTGTTTACAAGACCATTAAGCAATGACCACTGAATAATCAGATAACTGCATAAATCCAATTAAGCTCCGTGTGTCTGGTCAAAGGCTCGTCTGGCGTCCTTTTATTTACAGTCGACCAACGTTCGTGACGCTTTAATCGCTCTCTTGCTTGCACCTTCTCTCTCCACCTTCTCTGTGCGAGCCAACACAAAAGGCCATGCAGCCGTCTTCAAGAAGGCGGAAAATAAGCGAGCGAACATTTTCAGGCGTCGACTTCACAGGGAACAGACACAGCCTCTGCCAATTCAGTGCCATCACTTTACTCAGAGGAGGTCTCGAGCAGCAGTGGTAGGTTATGGAGCAGGCAGGGAAAGGTGCCTGGTTTGAACCGAACACCCAGTCTGTTTGGGTGGAACGAAGCTGCTGACTCAGCACAGGTGTCAGCACAACTTCCAAACAGACAAGAGAACTAAAAAGCAAACATAAATGTAATGACTGTTTCACAATCAGGTTTGTATGAGGCAAAACTGTAAAATAACTATTAAGGTAAAATCTAACCCTCATAAACATTTAATACTCATGGAGGGCATGGGCGGGAGGTTTCTCTTTGATACTCTGCCTTTATTTCCCAGCCATGACTCATAAAGCACCAGTAATGATGCAGGTTAGTTTGTAAAAACACAGCTGAGAGGAAAATAAGAGCAACCGACAGCATTACAACCCGTTACTTTTAAATAAACTGCGAATTACAACTGCGAACGTGTTTTATGGGAACCGTGCTTAGATTGGCTCGCGGGGTGGCGTTCTGACGGTTGAGAAGCTGTTCAAAACAAACCCTATAGACGTTTCCTGTACTGCCTAGGCAGCGTTTTCATAATTCAGCGGTTGCATAATGGAGGATGAATCACTGCAAGGCAAACAGCAGAGAAAGGTCAAGGTGGTTTTTTTTAAATCATCTGTAGTGTTACTACCACGGATGGCACGTACAGGCTGAATCGGCAGTCACGCCGGATTTTCAACGCTGGTCCAGCAGACACTGGATGCGTTGAAGGTTAAGAAAAAAATCAAGCACTGATAGCCAACCCATGTGGGACTGTGGTGGGACAGCACAGCACCTTTCCGAAGCCAAACACCATACAGAACCCTTGGATTAGTCCAGGTTAAGGGCCATGATCGATGATCTTCTGCCTGAATCTGAGATCTGACCTCGCAAGCGACTTGTACAGAGGTGTAACCCCTTATCTGTAGCCAAACAGCCGTACGAGGTGGCTGGTGATGAGAGCCAGACTGGGGTCAGCAGGAGGGAACTTGTGATTATGTAGCTGTTAGTAACGAGTTAACAGGACACTAGGCGTCCAGCTCCCATTGTACCTGACCTGACCAAGAAGTGACTGTCATCTTCTGGATCGTTCTCCGAGGAGACAGCTAAAGGAACAGGCGGCGCCGCGCATCAGAACCGTGTTAATGAGCCCAGCTGGTGCCGGCTGCCACAGCTCCTTTTCTCTCAGTCACAGACCAGGACTTGTCGACTCATGCTCGACGTCACGCTTACTCACTGGCAGAAATGGCATCTGTCCTTCTGTCCCATGGGCCTTCTGGGATATCAAGGAGTGAATCACGGCCTCGCTGGCCATCTTCAAAGGCTTACGGATTAAACACTCAAGTGATTCAGACGTCCGTTCGGCCACCTGAACGGCGTTACGTGAAATGAATTGATGTAGTTCCCTGTTGACTCTCGCGCATACAGGACAATTTGCAACAGGTAAACAGACTACCATGTAGTAGCAATTCCTCATTTCTTTCACAAATGTTTGAGTGCTTGATTTTATACCACATGGCAACGGGACTGAATGGCTGAATTCAACGAGTGCATTTCCATGCACTTAATTATCCGATAATGGCAGAAAACCAGATTTCGTTAGTAATCCGATCAACAAGTATACATGCACTTGAGTAATCAGGTAATGGGAAACCTCCGTGATTGGATTTCTACTTTGCAACCAGCCAATAATCTCACAAAAATATGCGACAAAAACTTCACATTCTTCATTTTCTCAAATCTGCGTTTCAGAGTCTGCGTTCACAGTCAATGGAAAAAAGAGGCCAAATAAAGTCAAGCCTTTAGAACAGACAGACCTGGCAACCGTGTCAGGTTAGGAAATCAGGTAAATGGTATACATGCTACGAGTAATCCGATTACTGGCGAAAAATCCAGCTCTCTTTGTCGTTGTTGTATTTATAAATCTGATTTCTATAGAGGACTACGCTGGATACATGACCAATTGAATAATCAGATAACCGCAGAAATCCGACTATGACCCGATTATTAAGTGCATCAAGAGGCATGTCCCAATACTTTTGTCCACCCAGTGTGGATCAATAATCTCCAGAAATATACCAAATATTACAAACATTTAGAGCAGCAAGGCCTCGGTTTAAATAGCTGACAACGTTAATCAGGTAGAACACTAAGGGAATGTTTGGCAAACACTCCAGAATCTGAACTTATCACCTCCTCAAAACCAAAACAAGAGATAACGGGCAGGAAGTAAGCACACGGATAGGTACACACTTGGCTTTAAACTGGGTCAAGCTCTAATACTGGCTACTGCAGCAGAAAAGAGCCAATTCCTCCAGGGCCTGGACCTGTGAGAACACTGCAGTCAGTCAGCCGTGGTCCTTCTACAGTCCATCACCATTATTCTGTTAAAGGAGTATGTGGTGAAGTAATCGGGTAAATAAATGAAGTGACCAGGAAAATGTGGGGAGTTGAATTTCCAATCATTACACCAATCGTTACAGTTTTCTCAACAGAATTTTGCCCAATTAATAAAAGTACATAAACTTTACTTTGCAAAA
Source organism: Ancistrus triradiatus (assembly GCA_025084515.1). Lineage (NCBI taxonomy): Eukaryota > Metazoa > Chordata > Actinopteri > Siluriformes > Loricariidae > Ancistrus > Ancistrus triradiatus. The sequence continues at coordinate 107,501 of JAJAGP010001847.1, read as the reverse complement.
GTCTTAGGCCACCATTAGATTTGTTGTTTCGCCAAAGGTATAATGACCATATGAAACATATGGACGAGGAGTGGACCCAAAACTGGGATTCGTCACTCAATAATCCTCTTTTCTGCTGATCTTCATTCCAATTTCGGTAAGCCTTTCCACCCTGTTCCCTTTCTGAAAAAGTGCTTTCTTGGCTGCCATCCTTCCAAAAAGACCATTTGCCAAGCTACTTCGTACTGTAGAAGAGTCAACATGGCATCTTGAAGTGTAAGAAGTGTAAGCAGCTGTTTCTCTGATTTTTTTCCACTGTTTTTAATAATGCATACAAATGTCCTATATGTGGTTTAATTCTAGTAAAGAGACTAAGAAATAATTACACATGGTCATTATACCATTGTAACTACAATGGTACGTCTAATCTAAATGTGGCCTAAGACTTTTGCACAGTACTGCATGTAATTGGTGTAAGCAACAGGTTTAACTGTATATTCATTATTATTAATATTATAATTGATATCATTAGTTTACTTCTTTCACAATGCTATATAGGCACCTATCAGGTGGAAGTTTGTGCTGGAAGGAACATCAGTCGGTCGTTCCTGTAACCCAACCCCGCCAGAAGGCACCACCAGGACTCACTTTGATGATCTGGCCACCAACTTAATGCAATAGGAATGTTGTGGAAGGACCTGAAGCGAGCCGTTCCTGTGAAGAAAGCTGTTCTGTAAGGGGGAAGGGATTAAAATTCCTCCATGATGATGTTCAGCACTGATCAGCAGCTACTGGAAACGTTTAGCTGCAGTTATATCTGGGAGTCGCACCAGATATTGCAACGGTTTAAATACTTTTTCACTCGATATATGTAACATTGGATGGTTTGTTTCTCAATAAATTAAACAGCAAGTATAATGTGTGTGTGTGTCATGGTTCTCTTTATCTTCATCACAATCTTCTGAACAGTGGACTACCAACAGAATTCAGGGTAGTCAGACATGGTGGTTGGCAGCACTGGGACACCCGTGGAACTGTCCTTGTCTCCATGCCTGTTCATCCTTAACACATCAGACCATTTGAGTTTTCCAAGAAAACTGTCCTTGTCTCCATGCCTGTTCATCCTTAACACATCAGACCATTTGAGTTTTCCAAGAAAAGGATGCACCGAGTCCAAAAAGCAGAAAGAGATCAGCGTGACGGAGGAGTCGGTGGAGTATTTCTGGTTTGTCAGGGAGCCTCTGTAGCCCAAGCCGCCAAATGCTGACTCTGTGGTTTGTGAACCACGAAACCCAAACACTCGCACTCCCTTTAGCATTCCATATGCTAGTGCTAAAGGAGGAGCTTTCTGAACGGACCAGTGTCAAAGTGTGGCCATTCCACACTTTGTAGGTTGCTGAATTTCCAAGAAGCGTGCCAGCAAACTGCCATAAAGCTCGGCGTTTAAGATAAGGGATGTTTTAATGGCGTCTCTCTTGCTGTTATAACAAAGGTACCCGAGCCAAATCGGAAATTAACTGAAGCTGACTGGTCTTATGCCGGAATATAATGTCTTCAGGTGTTTCCCCTTCAGATAATTTTGCAGTTGGTAAACAATTAGATCACAAGCAGATTGTTCTTTAGCCGAGGTCCTACTGGACTTTCTACTTTGAGAGTCCAACTGAGCCTTGCCCAAGTCCACCTCCCCTAGATTCAAGTCCCAGCCAGGTCAGGTATAACATGCAGACCCGACTGGCTGTGAGGAAAGGGAGTCCGGAAGAAGGGATCACCCCCAGGCACCGCAACAGCAAACCATGCCAGAATATAATTTCTAGAATGGAACTGGTCCATTAAGCATTTCCATGTAAACTGTTTTCGTTCATAGTCATCTGAAAATTACAGTCTGCACGCAATGACTGAGACTGATAAATTATTCAAAGTATTTAAAAACCTATAATGCCGCAGCAGTTGAGCTACAACTGGAAAGCTTGTAAGTGAAGAGCAAATCAGTGGCCGAACAAACTACACGCAGCGCATCAAAGAGAAAAGGCAATTAACGTCATTTCAATAAAGCTTCTGAACAGGTTAAAAAATGCCCGTTTCTATTCATGGACGTATTGCGTTAAATCATCAGGATTATTTTGGTGACCTAACCTGCATGTCAGGGCTTGTGGTGATTTGGAGGTGTGGAAGGAAACGCAGCCTTTAACCCAGACACACTGCGTTAGACCGGCTTTTATAGCAATGTTGCTAATTACATCATGGGTAATGTCATGGCCTGTGGAAAAATTCGTGGTGTGGGCTGTACTGTCACATCATGAACGTTTAATGTTGAGAAGGAACAGTGTAAACCGAACAGCTTCTATACTGGTGGGTATAGCTAATGTTAGATAATATAATAAATAGATAGATAAGAAGAAATAAGAAGATAATAAACTCATCTGTTATAAAGGCTTAGTGGTTCAGATAGTGGGTTAGGGCATTAAAACAACTGTATCACAGGAGGAATTCTGACAGCATGTCAGATAGCCGGGGTTAATTGTTTTTTTAAGGAGATGGGATGAAAATTTGGCTAGCACTTTTGGTTTTCTCGAGAAACTAGCTCTATTTCTAACCAAAAAAAAGTTAGTTAAGCTTGGCCAGATTTACTCGTGCTGTCCATTAAAGACCCCATTTGAACAACATACATGTTCTATCAACATAGCTTCAGACAAGGGATTTAAATAGCAGAGGGATAAGGAATTAAGGAACTGTGAGACAGGTGAGAGGAATCAATCCGAAAGTCATCAACAGCAGCCAAAGGCAGGGATGGGTGCATGTGAAGAAGTGAGAAAGCCTGGCACTGTGCAAAAATGAGAACGTAATTAAAAATGCACTGCCCCGGTCAGGTTTGTGGAATCACTGCACAATCTCCAGAGACATCAGATAAGCGATCTGTAACACCGCTCAGGAGAGATAGCAGTTGTTTTTTTTGCGCCATTCAATAAACAAGCAAAATGCAAATTAAAATGTTAAGTAATCCACATGTAAGCATCTGTTTGATTCAGTACCAAGACTAATCAGTTTCTACTTCATTTACCAAACCGTGCTGCACCTGCAATGTACAAAAATCCAGCCCTCAAACAGATCAGCTACAATTCTTCACTATGTCTCTCACTCACACACACACACACACACACACACAAGCAGAGTACCGAAAGATCATTTTTCATTGCCACAAAGTAAAAGCCTGAGACGCAGAAAATTGCTTGTGCATCCACACCGATTCTCGTTAAAATGTCATTAACCTGAAGACGCAAACAAACCGCTGCCTTGGGCCAGAGCCGACGGTGATTTGGCACTTCGCAGTCGAGTAATTGTGTTAAAGCAGTTCATTCAGGAGATTCATTTCATCAGTTAGCGTTCCCAAGCCTGTCACGATCAATAGCTTTAATTAGTCGCTGCTTTTCAGGCCACAGATCAGCACAAGAGACGTCCAGAGCCAATTTTGCTTTCCTGTTTACTTTAAAGATCTAACACCAACCGTAAAGATTTTCTCTTACAGCAAATCTAACAACTACATTCAAAGCACAAGTAAAGGCTTATCTTTTAACACGACCCATTTATTTAGATAACGCATCAGTAATATGAGATAAGATACAAAGGCTGCTCACTACAAACACAAAACAATATAAGTTATTTGTGTAGAAATATGCATCTTGAATATATCAATATATATATATATATATATTATATATATATATATATATATATAGCATAGATATATATATATACTATATATATACAACACACACACACCCACACACACACACACACCACACACGCATAAACAAACACACAACATGCAAAAAAACACATTCACAAATGGCACTTAAAACCTCACTGTACAAAAACGAAGCCTCATGTTAACCATGTCCAGAAGCAGCAGCCCACTGTATAATCTTGTATATATATGCTTATATATATATATATATATATATATAAATATATATATATATATATATAATATGTATACACACACACATATATACACATACCCTCTTCTCCCACTGCGACACACTGATAGCAGCACCGCAGAAGAAATGCAAAGGACAGGCTTCCAGTATCCGTTTTTTCAGATGCCGCACATCTCATATCTTCACAGTGTAGACAATTGCCTTCAGATGACCCCAAAGATTAAAGTCTAAGGGGGTCAGATCGGGAGAGCATTTCTGTTCTGCGGGTGTTGTTGCTATCAGTGTGTCAAGAGTGGGAGAAGAGGGCTGCATTGACAATCCAACACAATGGGCAGCACTTTGAACACATTTTATAAGTGGTCATAAACTTGTAAATAACTCAGGAAAAAAATAAAGTTCCGTTAAAACCAAGCACACCATTGTTTTTCTTTTGAAATTCTCAATAAGTTTGATGTGTTACATGACCCTATTCCCATTGGAAATAATAAAGTTGGATCCAAAAAGGCCGACTTCAAAATGGCCACCATGATCAACACCCATCTTGAAAAGTTTTCCCCCTCCCATATACTAATGTGCCACAAACAGGAAGTTGATATCACCAACCATTCCCATTTTATTTAGGCGTATACATATAAATGGCCCACCCTTTACAGCCAAACAAAAGTATTTGTTTAATACGACATTAAAAACACAAAAAATAAAAAAAGATAAACTGAAGAAATTTTGGTTTGGAATAAGAGTTTATTTCTGTGCCTCCCCTCTCTCTATTGCCAGGTTTAATTCTACAAACGTCACCCACTTTTTTAGGTACACCTTTTCCTAGAAACTCTAGAGATGGCTGTATGAAAATCCCAATAGTTCAGCAGTTTCTGAAAAGCTCAGACCGTCCATCCGGCACCAACAACCATGCCTCGTTCAAAGACCTAATAGTACACAGCCTGCTGAATGATGTAGATGGAACAAGAGCTCGCTGCACCAGAAGTCGGTGCTTCAGTTAATCCTTAATGAGCACCGTCTGTAAAACAGCCTTCCAAATGAGACAGTCGAGCCTATTTAGCCACTCTCACTAACTCTCAGAAGATAGATAGATAGAAGCACTGATGAACAGAGCTGGTATGTTTGAGATTTAAAAATCCAAGCAGGTTTATTTGTTCAGTACCTCGAACCCGTGCACTGGGTCGGCTGAAGACGAGAAGCAGTAACTGACAGCTTAACATCAAGATTCCCAGACAGTCTGCATTCTTGCTCTGTTCTAGCTCCTGTTAGGACAGTGCCCGAGGCTGTCGTGTAGCCCTGATGACCAGGTTGGCTGTTTCGGGAGCAGAAACTGAACACAAGTGTTGACCTTGTGGAGTGGTGTTGGGAATTGGCGGTTTAGGGAACACACACTCCGGTCAGGACCGGGCACTTTCAGACCGCAGCAATGCATAACACAGTCATGCCACAAAAATTCCTCCCTCACTCCCTCTCCTTTTCTGGGCTGAACACAAAACAGACTGAAATTGCAAGGCAGACTATTTTGTGGTGGGCACATGCAGCAAGTAGGTCATGGCAGCGACGAGAAAAGAGGAGGAGAACACATTACTTGGAAGACACCAATAAACCTGGACTTGTGCTTTCGAGTAGCCGTATGGAACAGTAACGTTTGAACAAACGCAACCTTTTCAAGACTTGCCATCACTGCTTGTGTGAAGCACAGCACAGTTTGTGATGCTCTCTCTACCATTTACAGGCAAGATTTGCACTGCAAGTTTTGGGAACCTCACGTCAGCTCATCTATGCCACTACATGTCATAACGTATTAGCAGCTCAAAGCTACTAGAGCATCCAGCAATGGGCAGCAACAGAAAGTGAATATAGTGGATTTTCCAAAGATACAGTACTGTGCAAAAGTCTTGGGCCACCATTAGATTTGTTGCTTTATCTATGGTATAATGAACACATATAATTATTTCTCAGTCTCTCTCTTTAGCACTTCATAGAACAAACAGGAAATATTATACCAGGCATCTTTCAGGACTTCCCAGACTTCTTCTTTAGATTTAGGCTTCTTTCTTTTACTTCTTTCTCTGTCCATTTTCCATTGGTTTAAAACTGCATACAAATTCCCTATATTTTCTGGTTGTATTCTAATAAAGAGACTGAGAAATAATTACATATGGTCATTACACCATCGCATACCAAAACAACGAATCTAATGGCGGCCTAAGACTTTTGCACAGCACTATATATGTTATTAGCATAGGGTGGTTACACACAAGCCTAACGTTTCCCGTTCTGCTGAAACACCCACTAACAGCAACCTCGTGGCACAAGGATAGTATTTTCTGGCCAACTAAAGCCCTGAACAAAACTAAATTTACACGGGGTCCTGACATAATTTAGGCTTTCACACGAGCTACCCTATGATTTCATTTCCACCTACGTCAGCCGTGCTGTGTATTTGTCTCGGCTATTCCCCTTTGAAAATTCAAGTCTGTTTGCTTTAGCGTCAGTGGACTTAAGAATTATCATAGGAAATGCCGGTTTTAAATACATCTAATTCACGTCTGAATGACAGAAAACGAGTATTAGCAAACCCTTGTGACACCTGCTGACAGAAAAGAGAATCGCAGTCTTGAAGGCAGAAAACAACACGGTAAAGTTTTCGTTTTCACTAAGTGTGTCAAGATTTATAACGGACACAAAGATGAGCTACTGTTCTTTAATGGTTTCATGTTGTGTTTAATTAATAAAATTGCTTTCTGTAAATAGAACACTATGTGCAAAGTGGCTAAACTACTATGTGAGGATGGTAATGTCCGGTCAGAGTCCATTTCGGTCAATGTCCTATTTCACAGAATGGACGTTAAAGGGCGCACACCTGTATTTAAATGGACTAGATTTCGGGAAAGCTTTTCTGTCACCACTCAGACAGCCACAAAGCAGAAATTTAAAAACATTCTCATGATTAAAGGGGAAATTTATTGGCATCTACGGTTATAGAGCAGTACTTTCTACTTAAATAGGAACAATACCCACATTTAGCTTTCTGGAAATAACGTGCAGCTGTATCAGGCAGTTTCATGTAGCACAACACAATCAGGAGTCATAAAACCACCACACACTCAAACCGAAACTCAAATACTGTCATCGTATTTAAATATTGAGTTATATGGTATTACTGTCATATCAGCCAACCTTAACTGAGTAAGATTTTCCCCTCCGTTTTAACCTTGTCTTTGCTGATCAGAGTCATGGAGGGTCCATCATTACTGAATTGCACTTATTAGATCTTGTTATAATCAGACCGCAACCAGGGGTGCGCCATACTTTAGATTGGGAATAGACTGGGAATGAGAACCATCACATTCAACGCATTTTCTTATTTATTCTGAAAGCACTGACATGGCAGCTGCTACTTTATTCCCTAGTCCATTTCATGTCTACCTTGACAGACACACAGATAAACCAATAAGACACCAGAGTGGGTGGGTCCTTAGGTAACATTCCTTGTTTGTTTGGTAGCACATGACACAAGGAGCCGGTGACATAAGTGTTTCACTAATTAGATGAAACTAGTTCGGTTTTTATACATGGTGACTTAAAACCTAGTTTAGCCTTTACATAATGGATAGAGCGTAAACCTTTTTTCCCCCCACCAAGATACGTAAGAGACAGGATTATGTCTGGTGTAAATCCAATAAACCTGTTCGACCACCTTAAAAGGAGGCACCCCAAAAAGTACACTGAAAGCCAGACAGCACTGGGATGTCACATCAGAGCAGTGGATGTTTGCATTTTGAAATTGTTACACTCTGTTGAACTACACTTTATTAAAAAATGCTGAAAATAGTTCTACTAGCCTAAGTGCGCTGTTATTTCTGTTCTTTTGCATCACTATTCTACAATATTTTTACTGCAGAGGGGAGAAATAATTCTTATAAAATCGAACACAACCGTATAAGGATAATCATTAATCAGGATCCAGCCTGACCCATTTTTGGCAGATCTCCACCCCACTCTCAGCTGTATAACATTTTCGAGTATCGGACTGTGTTTCCCGATTCTAAAAAAGAGAAACGTTCGGATGCCGATAATGTTACCAATCATGCTAAGTAAGAGCATCCGATATTTCACCCTGACATCATGATTATTGTAAGCCGAGTTAAACAGCTCATTTCAATCGGGTGAGATCAACTTCGCTCAGTCTCACTGTCACACTCTTCTCCCCTCGCTTCACGAGACATAGTATATTTGTATGGTCAGTATTAAAACTGAAATAAAAGTGGAAAAACACAGCTTCTATAGGCTACAGTGGCAAGAATTTCATGTGACCTCCCCTTAAGCAACAACAGCATCTGGCAGCTTCATCAGGATGCCAAGTTTATATTTGTACAGCCCGAAGAACCTTGGTCAGGAATGGTCAAGAAATCCATTTTGCAATGAGCTCATAATAAATACTAACTTTTGCCTGTAGAAACCAGTTTGTTCTGAATTTTCTGTGCACATATATCCTGTATTTTCTGTCTGGACCTCAATAGAGGTAAATATTTATACATGCTCATTACAACGTCGCCAAAACAACAAATCTAATGGTGGCCTGAGACTTTCGCACAGCGCCGTAGCACGAGAGCAACGTTCAGTGAGTCAAGCGCTTTATCGGAATCACGTAAAGCCCCTAAAACCCTCGTCAACGGCTTTAAATAGCCATGTGTAATCAAGGCCTAAACATAGCCACGCTCAAAGCCGTGGCTAAAAAGGAAAACGCAAAAAGGGGAACACAGAAGAATGACACAACCTGAGAAAAATCCCAAACAAAAGTACACCCATCACCAAAATTGGACTCGGAGTGTGTAACACGAGCTCTGAGTGAAACCACAGCAGTTAAAAGATCTTCATCTGTTAGTACATGCTCAGACTGAGGGCTGACCTGCTCTGACCTCGACTTCCTAACAACTGTAAGACTTGATATAATATGCTCTGGTGTATACACTCACTGGCTACTTCATTAGGTTTGGGGTATTTTCTTGGCACACTTTGGGGCCCTTAACACCAACTGAGCATTGTTTAAACACCACAGCCTACCCAAGTATTGCTGCTGACAGTGTGCATCCCTTTATGACTACAGTCTCCAGATCTCAGTCCTATAGCTCACCATGTCAGCATGGACCAGAATTTCTGAAGAATGTTTCCATCACCTTGTTGAATCGAAGTAAGGCAGTTCTGAAGGCAAAAAGGGGACCAACGTGGCACTAGCCAAGGTGAATCTAATAAGTGGATTTAAGCACAGCCATTGAAAACTTGGGTAGCAGGCAGACACATTTTCATCACATCTATTGAGTGGATACTGGATTTCATTTATTTTGATGATATATTTATTATTTAATAATAAGAATAAAATTATTAATTGATATATAACTCTCAGTATAATTTATAATAACTATTATTACTAATTATTATTGATTAAAATTTTATAAATTAATAATTAAGATAATATAATTTATAAATTAATAATAATAAAAATGAATACACGCACTAAACTCAATCCATTTAAATATATCCATAATTAAATACATTTTTATTATTATTATTATTAATAATTTCTACATTATATTATATCATCATAAAATTAGTAATATATAATATATTTTATAATAATAATTATTAATTTACATATTATAAATGAATAATTATGATATAACGTGTAAAAATTATTATTAATAACAATAAAATGTATTATTTAATAATGGATATTTTTAACAGACTGTTGAGTTGAGTGTGTGTGTAAACAACTTCGTTCGAATCTGCAAACGAAACAGGTTCACTCAGCCTGATAAAAAATATACATGTTTCAAAAAAGCTGGACAGACTTGCACAAGTAATAACTTGATACGTTAACAAGAAGTCATAGACCTCGAGTGACTTTTTGTCTGTTGTGTGAATTCGGGGCAAGCCTTCCAAACTCCAGAGAAAACCATAACGATTTAGCTTGTCACACCATCCCATTTATTTCAGCTCTTTGTGTGCGAGCTGCACTCACTTCTGTTGCTTAGGCATAGTGGGTTTGGTTCGTATTTGCCTTGGACAAACACCATGGCACGGTTTTCACAGCGCTGGGGCCGAGTGCCAAGTAAAACTGGGCACAAAGTGGGTGAGAAGTCAAACTGTACATCACCAATGATCTGGGCTTTCCCTTGGGCCGTAAACCATTCTCTCAGCAGGGTCTGACTCACGTCTGCCCGGGTGACTGGGGGTTCTTTGTTAAGCGCTAAATTAAGAGCTGCGGTTCTTACTATGATAAATTCACACTAGCCGGTGGCGTTGGTGGGGAAAAATGTTGACATTTCCCTTGATGTGTTTGTCAGAGTCCAAATATGCTTTCTGTGCAACTCTGAAGGTGAACACAGAAAGCCTTATAAGCCACGAGCAAGTCTGCATCACATCCAACACAAATCCGAAAGCGGAGATATTGTTTTGTTGATATCGGTGTTTAAAGTATCTCACGCATTTGCTCATCCCTTACATATCTAAGAATCAACGACCAGACACAAACAGACTGAGATGAAGCTATTTAAGCCCATTCAGCTCAGCACTTACGTAGAAAAAGGGAGCGATTAATGAGAATACCACCCCTCCACACACACCACACACACACACACACACACACACCAACACACACACACACACACACACCTCCCTTCAGCGCCCCACAACGAGTTCAGTTTAATTACTACAAACACATACCAGTAGCTTAAAGCTCGAGCTGCAATGGTTTAAAACCTTGCTAATTACAAAAAACACACCTGCCATGTCAACACACTAAAAACGAGAGACAAGCTATCAAAATCAGATACAGTGGTGCTTGAAAGTTTGCGAACCCTCTACAATTTTTTATATTTATTTCTCCATAAATATGGACCTAAAACATCATCAGATGATCATCATTCAGTCCTAAAAATTAGATTTAAAAAAAAGAACCCAGTTAAAACAGATGAGACAAAAATATTATACTTGGTCATTTATTTATTGAGGAAAATGATCCAATATTACATATTAGTGAGTGGCAAAAGTATGTGACCCTCTAGGATTAGCAGTTGATTTTGAAGGTGAAATTAAGAGTCAGGTGTTTCCAATCAACGGGATGACAATCAGGTGTGACTGGGCACCCTGTTTTATTTAAAGAACAAAGATCTATCAAAGTCTGCTCTTTCACAACACGTTTGTGGAAGTGTATCATGGCACGAACAAAAGAGATTTCTGAGGACCTCAGAAAGAGTTGTTGATGCTCATCAGGCTGAAAAAGGTTACAAAACCATCTCTAAGAGTTTGGACTCCACCAATCCACAGCCAGGACAGATTGGTGTACGAATGGAAGAAATTTCAAGAATTGTTACCCTCCCCAGGAGTGGTCGACCAACAAAGATCACTCCAAGAGCAACATGTGTAATATTTGGTGAGGTCACAAAGGACCCCAGGGTACTTTAAGCAACTGAGAAGGCCCTCTCTCACATTGGCTAATGTTAATGTTCACGAGTCCACCATCAGAAGAACACTGAACAACAATGGTGTGCATGGCAGGGTTTGAAAGGAGAAAGCCACTGCTCTCCAAAAAGAACATTGCTGCTCGTCTGCAGTTTGCTAAGATCACGTGGATGAGCCAGAAGCCTATTGGAAGATGTTTTGTGGACGGATGAGACCAAACAGAACTTTTTTGTTTAAAAGAAAGGCGTTATGTTTGGAGAAAGGAAAAACACTGCATTCCAGCATAAGAACCCTTATCCTATCTGTGAAACATGGTGGTGGTAGTATCATGGTTTGGGCCTGTTTTGCTGCATCTGGGCCAGGACGGCTTGTCATCACTGATGGAACAATGAATTCTGAATGATAGAGAATTCTGAAAGAAAAATTGTCAGAAACATCTGTCCATGAATCTGAATCTCAAGAGAAGGTGGGTCATGCAGCAAGACCAACGTTTTATGTTAATGTTTTGGAAATGGCCAAGTCAAAGTCCTGACCTTAATCCAAAGGAAATGTTGTGTAAGGACATGAAGCGAGCAGCTAATGTGAGGAAACCCACCAACATCCCAGAGCTGAAGCTGTTCTGTACGGAGGAATGGGCCTAAAATTCCTCCAAGCCGGTGTGCAGGACTGATCAACAGTTAGAGGAAACCTTTAGTAGCAGTTATTGCTGCATAGGGGACACACCAGATACTGAAAGCAAAGGTTCACACTTTTGCCACTCACTAATATGTAATACTGGATCATTTTCCCTCAATAAATAAAGGACCAAGTATAATATTTTTTGTCTCATTTGCTTAACTGGGTTCTTTTTTATCTACTTTTAGGACTTGTGTGAAAATCTGATGATGTTTTAGGTCATATTTATATGCAGAAATATAGAAAAATTCGTAAAGGGTTCACAAACTTTCAAAGCACCACTGTATGCCAGGCAGCGTCAACAAAACTATGTCTGGATGAACGCTGGAATGTGTCAGGCCGGGGCCGGGGGTACAACAGCGAGCGCTATGTGCAGCCTACGGGGGGCCACGGCTCATGTGGCTCCTCACGTGCCGCTAGCTTTACGTAAATCCCCGTGATGTCTTGGCAACGAGAGGAGCTCTTCGGATGGCTGAGACCCAGATTACTCCCGTTGAGGCCAAGAGGAACAAGGAAAAAGGGTCTTGTGATGGACGTGCTTTCACATCGGGCACTCAGCCCAGCGGTATTATGAATGCTGAAGGCCTGCACTGCGCTTCCTACCGTCGAGGTGCAACGAAGCCTTCGTTGCCTCGAATTGCAAGGTCTGCCATGCTTGCTGAGACGAACCGCAATGCATCGGTGATTTGCTCTAGAATAGCACCTTAGTATTACAAAAGTACAGGAACATATTGAGCGTTAGGTCAAGAACAAACAGAGTGCAGCCAGACAGTGTACTGGACTGGAACAAATAGGGCTACATCGCATCAGTATCGTTTGCATTTTATCGATTCGCTTTCTGCTCATCGATTACAAGTTTCAATTACAAAATTGTGAAAACAAGCGCCAAATGTTTAGCTGTAAAGAACATATTTCACCTTCAAAAGTACTCATTTTTACGTTATGCCTTTTTCTTCCAATGTAAACCTGTTATAAATAAAAAGCCTGACGCTTAATGTACTAAAACAGTGACCTAGGAACAGGAAACCTCTCTCACTTATTACAGATCATAAGTAATCTCTACTGCTGAAATGACTTAATAATCCAATAACTACATAAAATCAGATTTCGTCAGTAATCCGATCAATGAGAATACAAGCACTTGTGTAATCACATAATGGGAAACCTCCGGGTTTACATGACTTGGGCAATAATCGGATTCCTACTTTGCATCCAGCCAACAATCTCACAGAAAGATGTGAAATTCAATTTTTAATATTAAACAATCAAAGTCTTCATTTCCTTGAGTATATATTACGTCACCACAATGTGTTCATTAGCCATGCTGCTTTTAATTCCAGGGTTGCCAGATCCTACGAGAGAATCCCTTACCTGGTCTATGCAAATAAGCCCAAAAGAAGCAAAATGTCTAAGCATAAGCAGACCTGGCAACCCTGTTTATTTCCGCTTTGCGCAGACTGTCAAATCCGATTGAAGTCAAGTAACTGGTATACTTGCTGAGCAATCCGATTACCGGAATAAAATCCAGCTCTCTTTATCGGATTACTTAATCTGATTTCTAGATCGGACCATGCTGTATACACGACCACTTGAATAATCCGTGTAAACGCACTCCATGTCACCCATTTTCAATTCACACAGGGAATCCTGACAGTAACATCACTCACAATTAAAAGTTGGAAAAGTCACTACCAAATTAGTATGGATTATCTTTAGTTTATTTTTTAAGACTGGACGATCCCTAAAGAAATGCCTGGGCCTGACAAACTCTATGGCGTAAGAACCAGTGAAAGTGAGAGCAGTGTGTGTGAGCGTGTCCGTAACCCGAGCTTCTGGAACTCTCAGTGCGGCTGAACCCTGCCACGCGCTCTCGTCATCTGACTGGCCAGTGTCCAGCGGTGAGCGTCGGCTTTATTAGCCGCTGTCTGCACATGCAGAGATCAGGCATTGATCACCCCGCATTCCAACGTGGCAGCAGTTCTTTAATGTCAGGAAAAATGGGGATGTGGTAGCCCAGGGGTTAAAGGTCTGGACTCCAAATCATAAGGTTGTGAGTTCAAATTCCACAGAGTGCCATTGAGCACGGGCCTTCACCTTCAATTGTAAGCGCTCTGGATAATGGTGTCACTGCCAAACACGAAAAAAAAACTTCAATAAATAAATGTTTAATTGGGTTATCTTCATTGTTATGACTTGTTTGAAACTCTGATGTCATTTAACAGGCGCCCTTATCCAGAGCGGACTCACAATTGATACAGTCTTACAATCCAAGCAAGAGTGGGCTAAGGATCTTGCTCAAGGACCCCACCAGTGGCAGCTTGGCAGAGATGGGATTTGATCCCATAGTACCTTAACCGGTAGACTACCACATCCCCAAAGATTTTTTTAATGGTATGACAGGGCTAATTAAAGCCCTTTCACACATGATATGCCTACACACTTGGTATATTTCCAGTCTCTACCATCGAGAGATTTGCAGGCCTTTAGTGCAGACATGAATAAACCTGAAGCTCCTGATCAGATCTTCTGAAGTGTGTGCAGTCTGCAGGACACGGAATGTGCCTTCTGTTTTCATTCTGACAGCTGAAAAAGATTAGTGCGTTATGCCATGGGCGTGGTCCGAAACATCTAAAGCCATGACTTAATCAGCTAGCGCAAACAGACGCCTACGCTCAAAAACGTAATGGATGGGTGGTGGTGCCGCTGAGCCACAGAGTGCTCAAAGCAGCTTTCTCAGCGCGATCGTTATGAGACATGGGTGAACATTTAATGCTGGTTTGTAAAAAAAATTTAGAGACCTTAAAGTATTTACATAATGAGGCATTTCCCAAGGGGCAATTGTTTTGATCTGCGGCAGCACTTTTCCTGTTTGCATCAGTCCTGGGTTCCTTTGCTGACTGCTCTAACCCACTTGCCTGGGAAAAAGGGGGTCTTATCTGCTACGTATCAAACTCTGTTTAGCAGAGCAGCTGATTCCAAAGGGAATTTGCTGGCTCCGGCGAGGCCCGGCTCTGTAAGCGATATGGGATAGCACTTACTCAGCAGCTGTTGGCAGCGCCTGCCTGCGACCGAGCATCGCGTTAAATTTTCATACCTGCTCAGTGGCATGTGTAAAAGGCATCTTAGCGAGCACAGTTCACCCCGTCGCGCTGAATCAGCTCGGCCCCGGACACGGGACAGAGAGCGAATTCGCAAGGACAGCTCAGCGGCGAAGTGTACCTTATTGATTGCCGCGCTCGCACTTCTCACAATGCAGACTAACGTCTTAACAGAAGTGCAAAAGACTCTTACGATAGTCCTAAAAACCAGGCGTCTTCCATTTTTTGAGGCACAAAAGTCCATTAGGTTTCAAATGACTTGACCGCTGGGTCAACAGAGAACTGCAATAGGCTACATTAGACTTTTTCGGAAGCTTTTCCACGTTACAGGCCGGCCTGCAGTTATGATGCTGACCGATGCAGAACAGTCTTATACTAGTAAAAAAAAAGCAGAAACAAAGCATCCATGTTTTCCCTTGCTTATCATGCTCAGAGTCATGAGGGAGGGTGAGGAGATTCATCCAGAATTCATTGGGTGGTGAATTAACAGTTTAGACTGTAGACCACAAGGTCCAGGGTTCAATCCGACCTCTGCCAAGCTGCCACTGTTGGGGTCCTTGAGCAAGGCCCTTCACCCACAATCACTTGAACGGTAAGAACTGCATCATTGTCAATTGTCAAATTTTGCCCATTTCCACTTTAAGCTTTTTTTTTTGCTCCATCGTCTTTTTCTTTAGTCAGATATTTTTATAACCCTAACTGACGTCAAACTTTGTTCAAAACCTGGTGATACGCCATTGTTGTTTACATTTTTATAACTTGTGCAAGCCAGAACAAGGCAAAGAAACCCAATAATATTCGGACCGTGTTTTTCCTAACAAAACAAAGCTTGCAGGCCTCAAATTCTAGCCCTTGTTTGCCTGCCCTACTTTCTTGTTTGAGGTTTGGCTGCCTAAGCTGAACAACAAGCTGACAAAGGCACTTGTAAATGAAGAGCTGAATTATTCAGGGTCCGGTGTAACCATACCCTCAGTGTGAGGAGGCTCAAGTTTATCAAGACAACAAGATTTTGAAGGGGACATGTGGCAAAATAACATGACACGCGGAAAAAGAAGGCTCCAAGCACCTGCTGTCAAAGATTCAAGGAAACTTTGGATTCCAGGGCACAGTCAGGACTCCACTGGTCAGTCCTGAGGCAAAATACGCCGTTGTGTTAGCAAACAAAGTTCATGCAAACATGATCCACCTGCGATTCAATAGGGAGGGAGCAAACCTATGGTAGTGCACCTAGTGTATGGAGAACAATGCTAGCTGTACTTATGCTGATATCATTAATAAACTGATATACAGGTGATGTAATTAAAAGAGATGTTGGGGTAAAATTTATAGCAGGGTCTCACCCATAGAGGAGTATGATAACAGGGTTCAGGTCATAGCAAGGTACGACCCATAGCGAGACAGCAAAGTGAAACCAATAGTTGGTTACATGATAGCAAAGTATAACCCATAGGTCTGATAGTGAGGTGCGACTCATAGCGGAGCATGACCCTTAGTGGCTGTGACAGCAGGGTACGACCATTAGGGGGTATGTAGGCAGGGTATGACCCTCAGTTAGTATGCCAGCAGGGTGCGACCCTTAGTTGGTTTGACAGCAGTATAGAACCCTTAAGATGTTACAGCGGTACAAACCTTAGTGGGTATGCCGGCAGAGTACAACCCTTAGTGGGTATGATGGCAGAGTATGACCTATAGGAGGGTATGACAACGGGGTACAACCCTTAGTGTTTATGCCAACATGGTAAAACCCTCAGTGGATATTACAGCAGGGTACGACAGCGAGGTACGAACCTAAGTGGGTATGACAGCAGGGTACAACGCTAAGTGGGTATGATGGCAGGGTATGACCTATAGAGGGTATGACAATGGGGTACAACCCTTAATGGGTATGCCAACATGGTAAAACCCTCAGTGGGTATTACAGCGGGGTACGATCCTTAGTGGGTATGACAGTGAGGTACGACAGCACGGTACGACCCTTAGGGAGTATGATTGAAGGCTATAACCCTTATAGGGGACAACCCTTAGTGGGTATGACAGCCAGGGTCAACCCCTAATGCCAAAGACGGAAGGCTACGACCCTTAGTGGGTATGACAGCAGGGTACAACTCATACCAGGGACAATAACTGGGTACAAGCAGTTACGATAACAGGTTATGACCTTTTTTACATCTTTGTCAGGACTACAGGTCTGATGCTTATCTCTGTAGATCCTTACCAGCCTCTCCTCCCTCAGACACAGCAGATCGTGTCTGCATGTGAATCCTGATCCAGCCTAAAATCAGCAGGTTCGAGTACCAGTAGTGGTGGGCTTAGCACATTAGAATACTATACCAGCCGAACAGGAGTGCTACGTTACAGAAAATGTAAAACACATCTTCAGCTCACTATACAAACTGGGAGATTCAAATACATTTCATTGATAACTAGGGATGTAAGATCTTATTATACGATATATTAATATGGCAATGGAGTAACATAATGATAGTTTTCAGGCATGAGTCCTTTAACAACTGGTTACTGACCGATTATATCTTGAAACGTTGGCGCAGTTTTGGAAATGAACTCACTTTCCAAACTTTTTCATCATCATCGTGTGTGTTTATAAAACTTACACCAAACAACATCAAGACGAAACAAAAGGAAATACCGCGATACTTGTTGTCTATTAAGAAAAAGCTCTAAGTATCGCGATACAATATTCTATCGCCATATCGCCAAATCCTGTATATGCGAGATTAGTTAGCATGTGGCTAGCAATAGTTGGCCGAATTATCTAGCGAACATATAAACATTAAAAAGAGTACTAAAATTGACTTTATAGTAACCGAGAGTAAGTTCGAGAACTTACTTAGTCATGGCCGCGGTACGTAACAGAGCTCGCTCGCCGGTCAGTCCCGTTACAAAACGCGTCTGGGCTAAGCTAACGGCCGATAGCTCGGAGGCTACCGCTAATGGAGCTTAGTAAGCTCGGCTGTGTGCTTTATTTACCTTCAGCTTGGGCGGCCTCGGAGAGTTTCCTTTCTCACGGTCCCATTCCAGCATGCGCTCGGTAAATATTCACGGACGCGCCATTAAGTGTTTGTGTTAATCCAAGCTCGCGCGAACTACATTCTCACTCCCACAACAACAACAATGTCAACCGAGGCACAACGAAATCCGCCCCATCACACAAAACGCACCGCTTATCGTCAGCCAATCACTGACCGGACAGAATTTGAGTGGCACCGGTTTTGACGAATGAGCGCAGAGGCTTTTTCTCCTAGCGCTCGCCGATTGGCTGGGGATATTTCCACGGCCCTATGGGTGACGCGTTTCGCTCTGTGAATGACACTTTGTTGCAGGGACCAACTTAGTCGTGCCGTCATGCGCGATGATGCTGGAAAACCGTCTCAGGCGGCTTTAATTTAATTATATCTGACGTCATCGCCGGCTTTCAGATACAGCGTGTTCTTTTTAGAGGCTCACGTCACATTCTCACGTAATACAGTTCTTTAGAGACGTGGTTTACTAACAAACACGCAAATATATGACTAGAGTGCCTATAGAAAATCATCACACAATGACGAAACCTTTGGGTTACGTTATACCCTGGAAATTGAAATAAATTAAATGTAACTTTTATCAGCTGTATATACACGTAGATATTCAAAAAAGCTGATACATTTTTTACTTTCATTTAGCTGAGTTGGACCCTTTAGATTAACCATTATAAACCTGGTCAGGTACAACGAATCGACAGAGACGATTTGGCGGTGTTTGTGGGATCATCCCTGGCCCTGCAACACTGACCCCTACCCAGCCCTGCAATGGTCTGGCGTCGCGTCCCGCTTTCGCCTGCACCCTGTGTTGGGATAGGCACCAAAGCTGCTGTGACCTGACTCGACCCTGGTTATGATGTGGTGCATTTATAGTGTTTTGTGTTGCGATATTTTGACTTGAGATTTTGACTTAATAATTTATGCTTTGGTTGTTTTATCTAAATTAACCCATTGTGCTGTACTGACACAGTACTCAAGTACTTTTCAAAAGGCACTTTACATACTCTTATTCAAGTAATTACTAAATAAATATTTTACTTTTAATTAATTTAATACTTTATAGGCTTTTTAATGTAATACTGTAAATACTTTAGATACAGTCAATGGAAGCATTAATCCATAGGTAGGATCATTTTAGAGAATTAGTGACACCCTGTGGGCAATCTAAGGAATTACAGTAAAATCTCCCATCACGTCATGTTAAACCAACGCAGCTCCATAACAACTCCATTCTGAGAAACATTAAACACTTTATTATTGAATGTATTTACTTATATGTGTAACGTAGCAATGTAGCCTGTTTGTGTATATTGACATTTATTGCTCAATGACAGATTTCGATTTTAAAAGCCATACGGTTAGACCATTGGCCAAGTTTTAGAGCCAGGCAAGAGGTCGTTAACGAGGCAGGAATTGCTTCCAGAGAGAGGCGGGTTACAGTTACAGTATGGCAGATTAACGCCCACTTTAGTGTTAAATCACTTAATCATATTAGAGTATAACAGGCCTATTTTTATGCACAGTTGTGCAGAGTGGAACAGCCGTGCCCCTCTAAAGTGTGCCCCAGTACAAGTAAACGTCCCTGATCGTGAGTGTTATTGAGTTCTGCCACCGTCTCCACGCCCCATTTGGTGGGGATAACGAGCCTAAGCGCTGGTCCGCAATAAAATCAACGACGAAAGCGCTTGTGGCGTTTGGTTGCTGCAATAGCGAGAGAGGGCGTTTCGAAATTGTGCGACGTGTTTGAGGAATTGTTTCGGAGTACCTCTGAAGAGGAGCCGGAGAGGAATTGGGTGGAGGAACGCAGTGTTGAGTCAGCTGAGGAGCATGAAGACACAGGAATTCACCTGTCAGTACACTTAACACGTTCACACCTTGTAATTATCTATTGCAGCCTCCACTTTTCTGGTGAGACTATCCACAAGATTTTGTAGTCTGTTTTTTTGTGGATCGGTGAGGTCAAGCACCGATGTTAGACGACAGTTTTTGAATGGGGGTAGTGAGTGATCCAGCAGGGGATATAGCCAATTTCTAAACGTTACATTTACATTACAATGCCATTACACGATTTATGGCACCTGTTTGAAATGGGTGTGGTTGAAACATCTGAATGCAATAAATAGGTGGGGTGCCCAGATACCTTTGGTTAAGTAATGTGTGTTCTAGTAAATTGCCTATCTTTTGTTTCAGGGAAGCAAATGACCCAATGTCTGACACCTCACTGTCTGTGTCCCAGCCTTCAGAGCTATCCCTGTCTACCTCCCTTACAGGGCCCTGTACCTCAGCTGCCTTACCCCCTCTAAAACGTTTTGGAAGGAAGAGAAAGGCCAGCACACTTGTACCACCTTTCGCCTGGTGCTCTGAGGAAAAGTGCTCGTTTGCCACAGCAGAGGTGGCACAGTATGAACGAGGAAGACACGGATCCAGTTCTCCACCCATTTTCACCCACCCGCACTCCTGGTGTTCAGATCAAGCAGCAGTACAGCCCACTGGAGCTGTTTCAGCTGTTCTTCAGTAAGTTGGCCATCAATGTTCTGTGTGCTAACACCAACAAATATGAGGCTCGCCGGCTAAAAAAGGGTACGATCACAACATGGTATCCAGTGAGCGAGCAGGAGATGTACAGATACTTGAGCCTGGTCATTTACACCGGTCTCGTGAGGCCATCCAACGTTCAGGACTTCTGGAGAACGGACAGGCTTCATAGTCGTCTGTTCCCATCGTCGGTCATGGCAGGCTCTAGGTTTGAGGCCATTACCTGGAGCTTGCACATGAGTGACTGTGAGGAAGACATGAGGAACGACCAGCTAAAGGGCACTGCGGGCTACGAGGGGCTGTTCCGCGTGAAACCCCTAATGGAGCAGATCCTGTTTGCTTCCAAGGTGCACTATCATCTTCGTCAGAATCTGGTCATAGATGAGCGAACGGTTGCAGCTGATGTCCAGAGTGGGATCCGACAGCATATAAAGGACAAACATGAAGTGTGGTTTCAAAGTTTTTGTCCTTGCTGATTCCAAGAATGGCTACACGTGCAACTTTAAGATTATCAGGACAACCATTCTGGAATGGGAATCAGACCCTGTCATGGACCTTCTGTCTGCTAACAATCATGGTATAGGGTATCATATATAAGTAAACTTCTCTACAAGTCCAACGCTGTTTCGTGACTTGCACAAGAACCGGTATGGGGCTTGTGGAACAGTCAAAGAAAACTCGATTGGTGTTCTCAAGACTGAAGTAAATGGTCTTCCCAAGAGAGATAGCAGAGATTACATCAGCTGGTTCAGAGACGGTCCACTGGTTCATGTAAACTGGATGGATACCCAAGAGATCACGATGTGCTCTACCCTTCACAAGGCATCCAGTGGAGAAACCGGGCAGCATCGAATCCGAAACCCTGATGGCACTTGGTCGTCGAAGGGCATCCTCGTTTCAGAGCCAGTCTGAGCTTGTGATCGGCCCGTCTAGGACTGTCATGAAGTACTTCAGTGAGCTACAAAAAGGGTGTGACGTGGTACAAGAAACCGTTCCTTAATTTTGTGGATGTTGCCATAGTCAGCAGTTAGATCATCCATCCAGAGCTGATGACGGGCAAGCAGCAGAAAGCTCTAAGCCAGAAGAAATTCAGGGAGCGCCTGTGTCTGGAGCTGGCAGACTGGTTAAAAGCTACGTCTCCTGAAACAGAGGTCAAGGAGAAGTTGCCAGTTACGGACGAAACACACGGTCAACAAAGGTGGCGGAGTCCACAAAGTGCTACCCTGTCACGATCGTGGACACGTCAGCCTCTTCAACACGAGAGAGAGAGAGAGAGAGAGCTACAACTGGAAGGAGGAAGTGCGTTTATTGTATGAAACATTATAAGACCATTTACAACTGCAGGGCTTGTAAGGTTCCCCTGTGCATCGTGGCAGATCGGATTTGTTTCACGAAATATCACGACCTCAAAGGCAAAACAGCGCAGTGATACTCAGGGACAGGACACTGGACTCTTTAACTGTCTAAGAGCGTGAGGTTTATCGTCTATACGTCGTTATTGACAGATGTTCACGTACCATACACATTTCAGAGCCGGTGGGAATTGTGGACACCTAGTGGATATGTGATAAAGTACAGCTAAATGAAGAAACGACTGAAAATTTCAGTCGTGCAGCTCTTTAACTGAATGGACCGATTCCCCGAAATACGCAGCACTGGACAACGAACACTTTCCATTTTTGTATTTATGTTTGATCGTATATGCTCTAATTCACGGGCGATTCAAGCAGCTGAGGTTTAGGGGGGGGGGGGCGAGCACCCAATGGTTTAAGAATAATTAAACTGTTCATGAACATAATTTTGGACCATCATGGCGATTATCATTATGTGAAGGAAAACAATCTGATTTTTTTGTGTGGTGGAAACACCGACTAATAGAGAAAAACGGGCTCATACCCATTGCAAGGCAAGGAGGATGGGTGTATTTTCAATGTTTAAATATTATGTTTAACTCATACTTTGTAGCCACAAAAATTACTTGCTCTTTTAGAGGTCCAAATAAGGGGCCAAAGACACCTTTATGCTATAACCTATACATAAAAAAAAAATATATATATATATATATACGTAGCTGTTTTCAGTAATCAAATAATTTGTAGTAGATGGCAGTAAGGTTGGGTGGTTTTGGGGACTGTGGGGTATGGAGGCTGTTTTATTTATATGTATAGAAGTAGACATCTAATGAAATGAGACAGACATCTGCTGTGACACTGCAAATAAATTGCAATCTGTACATTTATTGAAAACATTGATTACAATTATTTAGCCATGGGCACTTTTTAGACTCACAAAAACTGCAAAGTGAGGTGAAATATCAAACGATTTACTCTTAACCACTACCATTTAAAGCTGCTTGGTCAAAAAAAAAAAATCTGCCACAGGCTCAAAGGAACTGACTGCACCTTTAACATGAATTTGCGTACTGACACACTAATGTAGTTTTTCACAGAAAAGTCAAGAAGCACAAACAAACTCCCTCAAACAAATTTATTGGACGTGCAAACCAGTAGCTTTAAAATGAACTTAAGGTCATTCTAAAGGACCGGTCCATTTTCATACAAAAACGTTAAGAAACCGATACTATACAGAAAATGCGACTGTGCCAGCCTTACACAGGAAGCTACACGACCAGCAGTGGGGCGACTCCGACGCGACAACGGTACTAAAAGCTAAAACAACCCATTAAAGAAAGGCAAGGGCCACACGGAATTTATCGACAACCGGTATCGGTGATGTAGGCAAGTCAGCGCCGTCTTCGGTCTGGACTCCTGCTGCGTCTCCGGCCTCCCCTTGGGTAAGAACAACAACAATAAATAAATCAAATGATGTACTGTAGCTTTTTAGATCTGAACTTGCGCTTTAAGTCCGACAGATCCCAAGGACAGCCCACACAGACCAATATCAACTCTCCTTGTAAAAATCAACAGATAAGTATTATCAAGTACCAGTGGTGGAAAACAACAGATTTCTAAGACTGCAAGGGAAGCTCAGCTTCCCGTGTCAAAAATGAAGTGGTCAAATACGTACACTTGTGTTAACACTTCATTGGAGGACTTCTACTTTTACTGGAGTAACATTTTATCTCTACGTTTACTCAAGTACTTCGTCCACCCCTGTCAATTACAGCTCTACGCTGTTTAACATCTGCATTACAGATGTTACCATATAGCCGGCCATTACCATAATCACATTAGTTTGTTTCAAACAATAATATTAAAACACGAAAACCTTTAGCACTGTACCGTACAACCCAATTCTTATGTTTGTTCTTAAATGAAAAAGAAGCCATGATTTTCCCCACCTTTCAAGACTGCAATTCTCTCTTCAGTCAGCAGGTGTCGCAAGGGTTTTACTTGTACTAGTTTACCAGATGTACTAGAGATTTCCTATTAAAATTCTTTATTTAACCTTAAGCACAGTACGAGCAGGCCTCAAGAACTAGCTTTCCAAAAACTACATGCAATTCATCTCCGATTAGCCAAGACTGGCAAAATACTACATTCTGACACGTCTCGAATGCATTTACACATGGCTTATCACCATCCTGTTATCCTGTCTTTAGTGCGATGGCTTCCTGTTCGCCAGTGGACCCTGCTCTCGTCTACTCACCTCCTCTTGCTCTTCGGTGGCCCCCTAACAAAACCCCAGTCCACGCTGATAGCTTGACCCATAAGCTCCTGGCCGTTCAGCCCCTCCATGGCAGCCTGCGCTTCTTTGTAGGTTTCGTATTCGACCAGTGCGTAGCCCTGTGTGAACAAACAAGTGTTCCGTTCGGTATGTCTGATCATGTAAAGCGTTGTTACAATATTAGACCTTGTCATATTCTTTATTGACAATTACAGCATTGCAGTTTTCCCCTCCATTTAACCAGCACAGGGATTCATGAAAAGGATGAGTGAAAAATACTGACATTGATTTCATTTCTGTAAAAATTCTTGGCTAAATGGTACTGACCACACTGAGCCTAAAACATAAGGTAGGGTCTGAACATGCAGTGATTACAGATTGCTTGTATAATGTCTGAATAGTCCACACATCCATGCTCTGATGTACAATAATGAAGGACATTAAGTACTTTTCAATTTATTGCCATTAAAATTACTTTGAAATGGTCAGAGACAAAGCTTAAGGTCCCCCAAAATCTGATTCTAACCATATGTCCAAAATGTAGTCTTACTTCCCCATTCAGCCAGTAACAGTGCCATTTTTGACAGCTTTTGAACTGGTTTAGTTACAGGACAGGGAAGCTGAAAGTGTAAGGCAAAATGTTTATCCCTAGTTCAATCACAATACACTTTCCTTAAACCCTTGGTTTTAAACCACCATCTGAAAATTCCAAAAATTCCAGCAACCATCTCCCCAATGTCAACGCAGGATATTGTCAAAACATTGCTTAGGATCTATTGTGGACTGGAAATCCCATAAACACTTGGATATCATGCTTGATCAATTCAATGGACTGGATTTTTTTGGAAAGCAGACTTGCCTTCAGGTAACCCGTCCTTCTGTCCAAGTTCAGATGCAGGTTCTTGATCTCGCCATATTCGGCAAATTTGTCGTGGATGTCTTCTTCTGTGGCCTCCTCGTGAACCCCAGTCACAAAGAGAATCCAGCCCTCAACAGCTGCAAAGAGCACAGGTTAGAATACTAGGTTAGTCTCAACTCTGTGCCTAAAAATAACTTTTCTGTTCTTCTGTAGATTTCTATCAGCACAGATTAGTTTGGTGGCTGTATTCAGTTGCAAATTAGTCTTAAAACCCAACATAAAGAAATATCGTTGATCACGTTGCAGCCTAAACATAACGTTATCCTTCAGGGTTTAGCTCTTCAATAACTCACATCTCTGTGGTCCAGGCTCATCACCATCCTGCTCCACTGTATCATAGTCTTCTCTCACTCTGGACCTCGCTCCTTCATCTATAGGTTTAAAACCAATGTAATACTGAATCCACAACAGGGAACGAGCAACAGGATTGTTATTAATGAGAACCTTACCTGAACCGAAGCCACGTCCTTTCCTCTTCTTGGCCTTTTCTTTTAGCTTGTGAATACTCTCTGAAAAAAAAAACAATAGGAAAAGTCTGCAAGGGCTGGCTGATATATAAATATACAGCCTTAAGCAAAAATAAAAAAATAAAATAAAATTGGGCATCTAGTCAAACAGTTTGTCGATTCGAATCAGAAACTTATTCTGTATCTCTCGGCAAATGATTGGTGACCTATTCCACCTTCTCTCCAAAATGATCCAATGTTTTAAGCGCTCAACATAATTCCTTAAAATGTCAACAAACATGAACTGTAACTACAATTTAAAACGTACAACACAGAACTACAATTTGCTTAGATTCAATTTAGTACCGTGACGCATAGCATGCGTGATAAATCAGCCAGTCCTAGTGAAAAAAGTATTTAAGACTACGTTCACAAGTCGCATCTCAAACTGCCCCGTTATTCCTACACTAGCACACTACCTAGTGCACTAAACAACAGCTTATACAGCCTACTTAGGGCACTATGCCTAGGAAACCGAGTCGTTTTCGACAAACATTCTACAACGCTAAAATACTACTACGGAGACAAAACTTGGTGTCTTGTCGCGCATAGTTGAAAACTCATTAACATATAAGCAAACATTTTAATATTATAATCACGTTGTTTAGTAAAATGCTGCCTTTTTTTAACCGACATTGCTAGCATGAGGCTATGTTTGAATTAGCCTGGCCGCTAACCGTGGAGGCGAAGGATACGGTACATTTTAGACACGTACAACAAATTAAGCTACAACGCATGTACAAC
Source organism: Ancistrus triradiatus (assembly GCA_025084515.1). Taxonomy (NCBI): domain Eukaryota; kingdom Metazoa; phylum Chordata; class Actinopteri; order Siluriformes; family Loricariidae; genus Ancistrus; species Ancistrus triradiatus. Next base: position 80,981 of record JAJAGP010001847.1, on the reverse strand, counting down.
TAAAGCAAAGTCAAAAACCAACTGAGAAAATACCATCACCATCTTCGTCCATAGGAAAGTCCTCGCCTCCCGCTTCGTGAAGATCTAAAACGTCCGCCATGCTGCCTGGCCTGTGTGTACACTGGAGCATGCGCACTACACGCCTACGGTTAACGGCAGATAAAACTCACCAACGGCGCCATCTATCGGATTACAAGCTCAATTACCGATACAACTAAATTAGCCGAATTAGCTATAATCGTACTATACAGTTGATTCGATAACATTCATTAGCTCTTACCCACATTATTCAAGTCAGGTCAAGAGGATGCTGGATGCTAAACAGCAACACAAGGCACAACCCTGCTAAATAAGAAGCAAAAGACCAGAATATGTTGTGTTTTGGACAATGGTATGTTGGTTAACCAACTTTTTGATCTTTACGTACAAGACTGTGTGAGTTCACCAGCTAAAACACCACCTAATCAGCATAAACAAACTTGAACCGATCTGGAAATCACACAATCTCGTTTTTCTGTCCAGCATACCAGCATCCAAAACATAACAGGGAAGGCAGGGCATCAGGTCCATCTGAGGGCGTATACATACACACACTGGAACACTTTAGAGAAACCAATTGACCTAATGCAGTGTCTGCATCTCTTTGGAATGTGGGAAGAAACCAGAGAACATGCAAACGCCACACAGACTGTCTGGACCAGGGATCCCTGGAAATGTGAGATGTTGGGACTAACCACTTGTGCAACTTTTTCATACCAGATTACTGGGGTGCCTGGGACTCGTTACTACATAAGGTGTGAACTAACCCTAGACAGGGAACCAATCCATCACATGACACACACACTGGGGCAATTTTGAGACACCAGTGAACTTGAAGTACACTGCAGAAACCCATACAGACACGTGGACAACATGCAAAGTAAACACAGCTATCCAGAAACTGAACCGGGGTTGGCCAAGTGAATTCCATTGAAGTTCCGGATCCTTCACCACAGCCCTGGCCTAGATAAGTGGGGGTAAAGCAAGATGCTACTTAAAGATGTTCATTGTTACTGAGCTCAAGGTGATACGAGGCTAATATATTTATTACAGTAAGGAAAACAAAGCATAATCAAATGATCCAAGCTACAATAAATTCAAGCTATGGAAAATAAAGCTATCATATTGTACATGTCTCAGATTGTGTGCTGTTTGGCCATTGTCCCTCAACCATATACTTCTAATAATAGGAATAAGTTTCCATGCAGTTCATGGCAGGTCTTGGACCAGCATTAAATAACTCTTATCTCCGATAAGCTCTTTCTCTGCGTTGCTAAGCTAAACAGTTGAGTAGATCTTAGTTGGAGCACTTTTGGCTTCATGCTGTGAAGCGAAGTGCTCAAATGGCGCAGAAGATGAGTGGTCATTTTATAAAATGGGACGTCTCTCAGGGGAATGATCGACCCAGCCATTGAACCCGGTCGGTTCAGCTGACGCCACTGGACAGACCCGAGTGCTGTTTTGAAATGGGAAATGGCTCCATTTTGCTCGCCTTTGTGGGGTCTCCAACATGACAGACAAATAATGCCTGCTCCATCCCCAGGATACCTGGGCCTCCAGTATTTTCAGGCCATAGTATCATAATATGGCAGTGTAACTACCACTTTGAACACTTTTCTGCCCTAACCATAGGCTGCAATCACTTCAAGAAGTGTAGTCCTGGAAAAGCAGCTAGCAGGTGCATGTCAAATCTGGCACAGGAAAGCATAAAAGGCTGCAATTCGTTGCCCCATTACTGCAGGTCTACTTGAACTCAGGTTACCTGCTGATTTTTACATAGAAACTTCAGAAATAATGGAGTTGTTTGCACAGCAGAGAGAACCTAACGTCAGTCAGCGTGCAAAACTTTTTAGTAACATGATTAAATACAATCAGACCCGACTATCCAACTACAGCATAAGTGCAGTCTGACCCAATTACCTGGATAAGGTGTTGACCGGAAGTTTGAGGTTTCAAGAGGTTTGGTCTTTGCCAAAGCTGCCACTCCTGGACTCAAGCAATACCCTTGATTCTCAGTTGCTTGGATTGTACTTTGTGTAAACGGCCAGCTAAATGATGTAAATGTTTTGGACTATGCTGCCAAAGCAGTTATGGTTCTGAACTATAGACCAGAAGGTCCAAGCTGGCATTGTTGGGCCCTTGAGCAAGATTCTTTAACCACAGCTGCTTGGATTGTACTTTGTAACTTTTTATCAGTTGTATGTCCCTCAGGATAAGGGAATCTGTGAATGAAGAAATGTAAAGGTATAACGAATACTAGAACAATAAAGAGGGCATTCCGAACAGCCTCTTCCCTCTATCTACATCTTCCACTTTTCTCCTATTGGAAGAATTCAGTGGTTAATTAGGCCATACATGGCAGTACACTTGAAGAATAAGACCCAGAACATGGTAGAAAGGTGAAGCCCCATCCAACCCACATATAACTGAGAACAGGGAGTTAAAGATGCTGTAACAAGCTAAGACTTTTCCCACAGGAAATAACAGAAATACAGCTGTATAGCTTCAGAACTTTCCAGAATGTGGTACATTTTTGTAGCAGGGTTCAACTTCAAGTCTGCTAAAAATGAACTTCAATGTCCTCTTTGTCATAATCCTTCAGATAAACCCAATCACCCAGTGATAGAATTGGAGTCGACTAAGTTGGGACTTTGACCTGATGAATGTCCAAGCGTGATCGTGTAAGCTAACATACATACATAACATATTGTGCAAAAGTCTTAGGCCACCATCAAATTACATATATCATTGCTTAAGCAATAGTGTAATGACTATATATAATTATTTCTCAGTATCTTTATCAGAATACAATCAGAAAAGACAGGAAATTGTAAGCAGTATTAAAAACTCAGAAAAAACAGCTTTTATAGGCTACAGTGGCAAGTATTTAGTGTGACCACCACTTATGCTGAGCTTGCTTGGGATGCCAAGTTGACACCTCCTTAAATCCAAAGAAGCTCAATCAGCCAAGAAACCACTTTTTCAGAAGGGGAAGAAGGTGAAAAGACTAAGATATGCTAAAGCTCACAAAGACTGGAATGAAGATCAGTGTAAATTGTCCAGTTGTCAACAATATGTTATACATGGCCATTATACCACTGCTAAAACAACAAAGCTAATGGTGGCCTAAGACATTTGCACAGAAAAGTCTGTTATTGCGATGCGATCATTGAACTTTGACGCAATCTCCTCAGTGTTAGGTAAAGCCTCAAGGTCCGGCAGCCAACACAGCATTCACATTCTTCACACAGCTGATTATATCAACTTATATCACTTGTTTGACCTTTGGAGCCCCCCTGACAAGAGGTATAAAGAGGTGCAGCTCCTGAGTCAATCACATCCAGGAGTACAGGTAAGAGCGATATTCTTTTTGGTCAGACTTTTACTGCATGTTGAAAGGTAGGCTTTTAGCAAAAATTTAAAAGAGTGTGTTTATTAGGCAAGATACTAAATCTCTGTCTCTTTAGTTCTGGCACCTTTCCAGTGGATCTGCTAAATTTCTTTTCTTAAAATGTACTGAATTTCAGAACATTGTATTGACTAGACTATATCCTAAATATTAGATAACAACTATTTTTCACTTAACTATAACAATAAATCATCATTTGTATCCGTTCAATTTCTAGGTACGCCTTGCTAATTCTGCAACCATGAAGTTCTCCCTGATCGCCGCTCTCGTTGTTCTGCTGGCCATTGGTACGATTCCTGTAACATAAAACTCAATGCATTTGACTTGTAAGACAAAGCATTATTACTGAAGGATGTTAATAAATTTCCAATCAGTTAATACATTTCTGTAAAAAAGGCTCGGAGTCTGCAAGCCTGGCAAGTCCCGAACTGTCTGCTGAGTTTGAGAAGCTCACCAAGTACTTGCAGGAATTCGCCGATAAGCTCAAAGTCATTCAGACGCCTGAGCTGGCTGACAAGGCCAAGTAAGTTTCAGAGCAACATTATCTTATATTTCATTGACCTTACTAACAAACATATTGTATCCGATGTATGTGAGGCTTTGGTGTTTTTAGACTGGCTGAAATATAATGTACCTTGTGGATCAATATAAATATATGACCATTTATTTAACAAAGAGGTGTGGTCAAGAACAGTGGCTAGAAGGGGTGGTACTGAGAATCAACTGTCTGTCCAGCTCTCTCCTAAACCAAAGCCCAACAACAATGGGTGGTTGACCAAATTTTTTACCTCAATGGATACCTTGGCTGCTTGACAGATCCCTGACTTTATCTCACTCAGACACTTGAGCGGAACTGAATGCCAATAGGTCCGGTCCAACATCAGTGCCCATAATTATGTTCTAAAATCTAGCGGAGTAGCCTTCTCAAAAGAGAAAAGGATCTAGAAGCAAAAGATTACAGGCTTCAGGCCATTTTTTTAATGTAATTTTTAGGTATCCATAGCTACCATTAGCCAGAAAGTCTGCACAAAAAATTCTATTTAAATATTTATATAAATACTGCCTGGACCCTGTACAGTTACCTGGCCATGAGGGACTGAAGGACAGGCAATAAGTCCTAACAGCAACTAAGCCACCATTGTTGAGCCCTTGAACAAGGCTCTTAACCCTCGCTTGCTTGTAATGTGTCCTCTCGATTGAACGTTGCTAGCCCAAATGTGACCCTACAGTTGAAGACTAAATGAAAAACTGGTAGGCCATAGCAGTGACTGTTCTCGTTTTGGCAGGGTTTACTTTGAGGAGACCAGAGCCCAGCTACAGCCCATGGTAGAGACGATCCAGGAGCAGATCAAGCCCTTATCTGGCAACATCGAGGATCAGATCAAACCCCTGGCTGCCTCCATGCAAGCCCAATTCGAGGACATGATCAAGTTCATGGTTGACCAGACCAAATCCATCCTGCCACCCCAGTAAGAAACCCTCAACTAGAGAGGAAGGAACATTCTCCTATACCGCTGCATGAAAGGACATCACGTGCTTTACGGAAACAATACAGGAGCAGAAAATGACGTGAATGTGTTGTCTCTTTTGTGTATTTGCATTAAATGACCATTAAATGCAAATTAAATGATAAAAATCTTTAAGGAAGCATGAAAAAATTATCTGTAAACCTAGAAATCCTTTTCCAGTACCGCTGTGAGACAGAATCCCAAACAAATCATAGCTTTTACACATTTTTCAACCACCAAGTACCTTTTGGTTACCTATTTGAAAATGAGAAAGCTTTAATTGACAGTACCACAACACTGGTTGGTCCATATATGATCCCTGTGCAGCCTGTGGTTGGGAATCTTCAGTAGTGGATAAAGATTTTCTTTCTTAAGACACTTTCGTGAATCCGGACCCAGATTCTTTTGGGAATTGAAAATGATTCATTATTATAGTATTAAATTTAATGGTCATCATTTGCGCAAGTTAAATGAGATTAAAGGTAGGCTAAATGTCCCTCTTAGCCCCTCGATGACAGTAGATAATGTCACCACAAGAGCGGCAAAGATTTTTGCCACCTCAGTGAGTTAATTAATTTGGATTTATTTTAATCCTAACACTTGCAAGATTTTGTACAATTCATGTATTTGATCATTTCAACATACTTCTACACAAATGTCAAGCAATGATTCAGCAGAACATTTCAAGAAACGCGAGCAATAAGAAATCTGCCACTGGAACGATCATTTTTCTTAATGCAAGTTTTTTTTGGTAGGCAAATATTTATGCCATATTAAGAAATTAAAATACATTTGCCTGTATTTAACAGGTTTTCACGTTTCTCTGGAATGTAAGTGCGTAATCGTGTAGGAGTGAGGAATCAGGTGACACAGGAACCAGGTTGCAAAACATGTTGCTTTTTATTGAGCGCTCACATGTACAGTCAAGCTTTACATGTCCATAGCCATGCGCTTGTCTGATATTGAAGTAAAAACACAGCAAGAGATGTTTACCTCTAGCGTACGCTGGAGAAAGCTGGAGTCGCCTGCAAGAGCATAAAGATTAGTTCAAGGATTGTGATAAATCATGAACACAGAACGCTGGGGTTCCAAATGCACACATTGATACGGAAAATCGTTTCTAGTTTTTTAGGCAAGATACAAGTTACCAGACTTTTCTTGCACACAGATTTCGTTAACGTTAACTGTGGTGTGATCCTCCACCAGCAACACCAACCCATGCTGCTGTTGCCCAGTATGAGGTTGTTCCCATTGCAGCCCGGGATTTGAATCAAAGTTCTCAGCAACTGTCATTTCCAGTCCTTACCTCTGAGATGCAGGGACAGCTTGATACAGAAAAACAAGGCATCAAAATCAAAGTATACACATCATAATAAGTCCCACACGATATCTAATGCGACAGATGACTAACAGAGTGCTGGTTTGGATTTGGCAGTCTGCTTTCCCACTCCGACCTCCAGAACGCAAGCACTGGCCTTCAGCGTCCCACTTGATAATCGGTCATCTGTCATGAAAGAAAAAAAAAAACCACATTAAAAAACAATACTACTGAAGCTCCATACTGTGATTTCCAGTCATAAATAGACCTTATTACACAATTTTAGAAGGACACAAATATGGCTGCCCTATACAGCCTGGGAGGGTGGACTGGTTCCCTGTACCTGCATGTGCTTGCACCGAATGAATTCCGGGAGCGGCTCCAAACACCTTGTGACCCTGACCAGGATGAGCAGAATAAGAGGTAAAACTGGATGTTTTGCGTTGGTGGAAATTTGCAGATAAGCGCATCAATGTTTTTTTGTCGTTGGCACGTCTGAAACTTGCTTGCTTTACAGAAAGTCAATTTACGTTGGGTTCCCTGAGAGATTGCAGTTTCCCCGTTCCCTACTTGATCCATCCCTGAATTCATTTTGCGCAGGCGAATATAGCCTGTACATGTGCTCTCTGGTTGAGACGCCATTCCATCAGTTCCTCATTCAGAAGCTGTGGTAATTTATTTAAGGTGTTCAAACTTCTTTTTATAGTCTCTAGTCTCAGTGGGTAGTCCTAAAACATTATCTTGTGCTAATATAAGTTAAAAATAGTCGTCGTTCATACTTTGGAAAAAAAAAAGACAATCGCTTGACGAATCGCGAGATTGGCCATTTTGGCCGACAGAGGGCAGCATCACGTTAATGTTCTTGTACTAACCAACACCCTCAACAAGTCTTAACGCTGTCGGTCTAAGTAACTGGTGGTCTGTTAGTGCTAGTGCTAGTGCTGGTGCTGGTGCTGGTGCTGGTGCTGGTGCTGGTGGGCTCAGAGCTGTAAGAGAGACTAGGATTTGTTGTCTGCATAAACATCAACAACAAAATCACTAGTCTTCCAAACCGCCTCAGACTGAGCAGGTCTCTGAAATATCTGACACTCATGTAGCCTTGTGGTTGTTTATTGTTGAGCATATTTCTTTCTGGCACAATTCTCCAAAATGAAGTCAGATTTATTACAAAATTCAGCATGAAACCATGTTGGTTTTAAGGGCTGACTATGTACATTTAATAGATTTGAAAGGTACACAACATTAAGGTACCCTGATTTTCTTAAAGTTAGCATTTCTGTGGTAAAACCAGGAGGATTGCTCTGTGATGCTATGGTTTACACACGTTTAACCCTGAGGTTGGAATTGAAGCTATATTTATAATTAAACACTACAGGTTCTGACATAACCACCTGTATTACACATCATGGTGTGAAATGGCACAGGATTAGCATGTTGTTTAATTGATAAGTGCTGCTTAGTGAAGAGTTCTGTATAAACCACCTTCAACAAGAAAAACAATACTTACCTCATACTTACTCAATGCTACTTTTAAAACTGAATATGAATGTATCGCTTTCCTTTGTGAGTGGGGTTCAAATGGAGTGTTTACACATCTTATTACATGTTTTTTTTGCCTGCGTATAAGACGAACTAAATTAAGTCTTCCAATATTATCAGGTCAAGCTGATGAACATAAAGGTAGGCTTTTGAGGGCACTCCTTTTTGTTTGCACAGTTTAATTGGTTTGTGTTCTTGCATTTGGATATCCTTATTGCGTCTGTCCAAAGTGGAATCCAGTCAGTTAAATCTGTGCATTTAATTTTAAACAGAATTGTGTTTAACAATCGAACAAGCAGAAAATGTCATTTTTAGCACCTTCTTCATTGAACACAGCATAAGTATTCACATGCCTCGAACTTTTTGCCTTCAAACTCAAACCACCAGAAGCTGAGAAGCTACATCTCTTTTCTTAAGAGCACTTGTTTGTCAAATAACCCCAGGAGTGGGTACACATTTCTTAGTGCCCGCCTTTCTCGTGAATCCCTCTCGCATTTCCCAAATCTGATTCGGAGAGATTTCCTTTCAGTCTCAAACTCAGAATCGTTTTGCGTGTTTGCATCAGTTTTGCTCCTAAACTAGCATCCTAAACTGCATCTTAGTGTAATCAGGTTCAAGGGGTAATGAAATGACACTGACACTGTTGCATCATTTCCAGGCAGCAGAAGGACATTTTAGCCTGACTTCCACAGAAATTGCATATACTTAATGAATAAACACATTATTAACACATTATTGGAGAGTCCAATATTCTTTAGGGAATTTAGGGAATATTCTTTTATGTTGCCCATGTTCTTTAGGGAACATAGGCTACTTTGCACGAATAGTCTTAGCGAAAAAAAAACAAACTGGTAACTCCCATGTCCCGTTGTGACCAAAAGCTGAGCGAAATGGCTAAAAAGACAGAAAGAAAAAAGCACCCGCTCTTTATAAGACGGGTGGAGAAAATAAAAAGCAGCCCAAAAATGTGGAGGTGCCAGGGGGTCCATACAAGCGAATTCTTCAAAAAAAATTGGCGAAATGGCCTTGTTGGCGAGAGGACTCTTCTGTCTCGTGGTGCATGTCGTCAGGTTATGGTTTTACCTCAGAGCTGACAGCCACACAACCCCCTTGCACACAGGTGCTATTCAAGATATTGTGTAAAAAAAATGACGTCACTGAGACTTTGAGTTGAAAAGATTTTTTTTTTCAGACCAGGAGTCCCACCCTCCACCTCCACCTCCAGCGGTACATGCAATGCCATCAATTCATGGCTCGACCACCTATGCGTCAAGCGCCTACACTTTACCAGCGGCGGACCTCATTTGATCATAGTGGACTGTTCAATTAAAGGCGTTCAACAGGTTTAACAGGCTGGCCGAGTCCATGCCGTTCATCAGCTGGTTTTGAATTAGACTAAACACAGATATGGATGAATTGAGGCACAGAGTGCTTTGCCTCCAGCACAGTTGATTGCTGGCCTTGGGTGATAGTTGCTAGGCGCTGGATGAAATAACAATGGCCTCCTTTGAAAAAACCAAAGGCCCTTAAGTGGGCTAAAAGAAGCGGCTGCGGCAAGCCAAATAAAGTGGATGCACCAACCTGGATGGAGGCTGGATTATTCCCGATCAATCAGCTCCTGAAGATAACGTAGGCACCGAGAGTAATGAGGGTCACACTTTTGCCGCCTGTAAAGTTTCCTGGGGCGGAATAGCTCAGTTTTTGATTAATCGACATGATGTGGTTACGGCATACTTTGTAATCTAATGTATACAGTGGCATGCAAAAGTCTTAGACCACCATTAGGTTAGATATACCATTGTTTTAGCAATGGTATAATGACCATATTATAATTATTTATCAGTCTCTTTAGTATAATACAACCAGACTGAAAAAATCGGACATAACGGCTTCTATAGATGATAGTGGCAAGTATTACACTTGAGCAATAGCACCGGGGAGCCAAGCTTGATCAGGAATAGTCTTTTTAGAAGTGTAGCAGCCCTTTTCACAGGGTGAAAAGGCTAGTATGTGCTTCCACCCACAAATATTGGGATGATCAGTGAAGAAGAGTATTATTTAGTGACCAATCCAACTTTTGGGTACAATGGCCAGCAATATCATATACAAGGTCATTATAGCATTGTAAAAACAGCAAATCCAATGGTGGCCTAAGACTTTTGCACAGTACTGTATTAGCAGTATCTATGAGGAGTTTTATCGCAATTGAAATTTAAGCACTTTACTCAACAGTGGACCTGTTGTTCAATAGCCCAGTACCTTACCCACTGTGCCACCACAGTTTTAATTCAGATGACTTCCTGTTTACAGAGTAATGCAGCATAATTTAGTAATTGTTTTGAAATATACACAACACCCCAAAAATTACATCCAAAACATGGCTATTAGTTTGCTACAACAAACTGTTCTTCTAAGAGGGTTTTCCTCTTTCCCTAGATTTTGGAACATGACTGTGAGGTCGGTTTCTGATGTTAGACAATAAACCCTGGCTCACTTTTGACATTCCAGCACATTTTCAAGCTGAGTTGAGGTCAAGGTTCTGTGCAAGCCAGCCAAGTGCTCAACCAAAGTTGGCAAACCAATTCTCTATGGACTTTGTTTAAGGACTGAAGGGTAGAGAGTTCATGAACTGACTTGTTGGAAGCGTAGCCTAAAAATGTGTCATGTTGAGAGTCACTGGGGTATCAGTACAACCCATTCTACTGAAACTGTTTGTGTATGGAGAATCCAGCAATGAATGCCGTATATTATAAAATAGTAGCGCTCTATAATTAGAAGGGGTGTCCACATACTTTTGTCTACATAGTGTATGTAGATATAAATGAACTCAGTTTCCACTAAAATGTTACCCAATATTACCCTAATGATTCACACATCTGTTTTCATATTTATAGCATATAATCTGAGCGTCCATGGCTTGACTACAATTGTGGCGCATGCACTTTGCATTTACACGCTCCTTATGAGAAATCCAGACTATGCGCCTCATTATGACTCAGCTGGCGACGAGAAAAGTTCATTGGAGAAAGGCGACGTTTCCAATCCACAGCGTTTGTATGCTAATGCAAAAATGAACCGCGGAGGCTCTGCCCCATCTGATCGCGCTTTAGCGTTTCTTTTTTTTCCACCCCACCTTCGTTTTTTCCTCCGTCTTTATTTTAACTAAATTCATTTAACTCATCTTCGTGGACGTGCTCAGGAGTGGAGGCTAATTAGAGAGCTATTCTTTCATTATGACGGGGTCAGCCATTAATGACCCTTAAAGAACGGGAGAAAGAGCGCAGCGCCTCCTGGTGAGACGGACAATTCGGGCCGAGCGGTGAAACGCTAATTGCGGCAAATTGCTGGCGCGCAGGTGCACGCGCTCCGACCCGCGAACCTTTTGTGCGTGTGAGTGACGGCCGCGAATGGGCGCGTGCTTCGGAGAAGCAGTGGTACAGGATGGAGGGTCTATTGTACCTGGACGCGCAACAGCACGACTTAGCGGGAAACGCAATTTTATTCACAAGTTGCTTGAATGCATGTACTTATTTCTCTTTTTTTGGCCTGATAAAGAATTTTCCGTATTTCACCTTCCTGTTTCAGTTCACGTTATACAGTTTGTCTTTTCTTGTTGGACGCTGATATGATGTAAACTTCACGTACGACGTCTGTTGCACATCAGGCTGAGAGAAAGGCAACGGTAACTCAAATAACCGCTCGTTACAACCAAGGTATGCAAAAGAGAATCTATGAACGCGCAACACGTCAAACCTTGAAGCAGACGGGCTACAGCAGCAGAAGACCACACCCACCATTCCTGTCAGTTAAGAACAGGCAATTGAGGATACAATTCACACGGGCTCACCAAAATCGGACAAGAGAAGATTGGAAAAACGTTGCCTGGACTGAGTCTCGATTTCTCCTGCGACATTCAGATGGTAGTTTGTTTTTCTTTCTTTCTTTTTTCTTTCTTTCTGTAATTCATATTTAAAAAGTGATTTTCTCACCCTTATGTGTGTTATCGTTATTATTTTTTCTTTCTATGTAAATTTGTATTAAAAATAATTTCTCACCCATGCATTATTCTTTTTTTTATTTTGGTCCTTTCTTGTTTCTTTCTTTTATTTATATCATTCATATTAAAAAATTATTTTCTTACCCTTATGTGTCTTATTGTTTTTTTTTTTTTTATTGTAGTTCTGTATTATATGTCCTTTCCTTCCTTCCTCCCTCCTTTCTTCTTTCATTCTCTTTCTTTTTTCCCCTTGATTCTCTTTCTTTTCTTTTTTACATTGTAATTCGTATTAAAAATAATTTCTCACTCTTCCATTATTCCTTTTTATTTTAGTCCTTCCTTTCTTTTTTCTTTTATTTATGTAATTCATATTAAAAAGATGTTCTCACAATTGTTTCATTGTTATTCTTATTTTTATCTTATTCCTATAATATATTGCATTGTATATTACATTCTTTTCTTTTTCTTAATTTATGCAATTAGTATTACAATGAATTCCTAACCCTTATGTGCCTTATCATTATTCTTTTTTATTTTAGTCCTGTGTTATATTTTCCTTTCTTTCTTTTTCCTTTTCTTTCTTTATGTAACTCATTTTAAAAAGATTTCATCACCCTTCTTATTGTGTCTTATTGTTATTCTTTTTTTTATTTTAGTTCTATATTATTATAATGTATGGCTTTCTTTCTTTCTTTCTTGTCTTAATCTTTCTTTTGTTATTATTTTCCTTTTTAATATGAGTGTCTCTTGAAGAATCTTCTTGTCATTCTTTTTCGTTTTAGTCCTGTATTACATCATCATTTCTTTCCTTCCCTTCTTACCTCCCTCCAATTAAACAGGCTTTTCATATGACTTTTATGCTATTATTTCAATGATGCTACATTTTACCTGTTAAACAGCAGACAATCCAGAATGAACATTAATGCCCATGGTGTTATTGTTCACATCTTGGTGTGGGAGTAACATCACAATGTTCCAATAAACCCCCCAAAAAATTCCATCATAGGTCTTTTGATACAACCTGTATAGTATTTTGAGACCACTGATGAGTCCCGGCCATAATCCCAACAGTTCTTTTGGCATAGCTGTGATGCTTTATGGCTGTAGTCCCCACGGATATGATGTAAATAGATTAAAACATATTCTATACTTCAACACTTCATACCTTTTGATTGTGTGCCATTTGTAGATTTGAATTCTTCATCTTAAAAGCCTATATTAATAGTAATAATTGAACCTCTTATGGAACCTCTTAAGAACTGAGAGTTGTGTTTTCCTTCTGCTTTTCGGCATTGCCTCTCCTTCACGACCACGCCAATTCAATCTGCCCCGGACCTAAGAAATGCATGGGGCTTACGCCAAAATGGTCCGGAGATGCCAAAAGTTCGACCCAATCTAACAATGTGGGCCTGTCACCACCTATTGTCGGGTTGGAGGACAAAGCGCACAATGGAAGGCCAATCTGGAAAATGTGCGACAAGGGGTCTTTCATAAACACTACAGAGACATTAGAGAGATGATGTTTACAGTAAGTAGTGCACTCCCTTTACCTGCTTCAATTTCATTTTCATTTTCCCCAGCTGGGCAGTTGAGGGCGGTGAGGCAGAAAAAAACCCCCGAACGCCTGCCATCTCACAATCACACAAACACACACTCGCACCACCACAGAGGGCCGGCGGCAGAAGTGGTCCACTCAGTTGGGGCTCTTAATGTAAATTCCATTTCAGAGGCTATTATCCTTGCGTATTTTCCAGACCTCTCTGTTAGCAAGGCAGGCAGTTGCCCCATGGCGCCCCCCGCCTTCCCCCCGAACCTCTTACAGCCTGCACCCTGGGGACGCTGCGAAATGCTTATTCAACAATCACTTGCCATAAAGACACGTAATGACATTTTAGAGGCAAAGAGGTCCGTGCGGTTTTTAATTCATATTTAATGGCCGCCGAGGTAAATAGGCAGACTGTCCTAAATGAGCTGCTCTACTTTCTCTCAGTCTCAGCGCTGATGGACGTCGGCTTTAATAGCTCTACCTTTGTTTTCTCTCTGTCTCTCTCTCTCTTACATCTGGGAACATTATATGTACATTAAAGGAGATGACATGAATTCTAATAGTGTCACAGTTTCATTGTTATTGCCGTTCATTTGTAAACAGCAGCAGCATCTGGATGTCAGGAAGTGTCTGATGGTCAGGGTGTATTCCCGCCTTGTGCCACTTGTTCCTAAATTAGGATCCAGACCCACCACAATGCTCCTCGGGATAAAGCCACGATAACGATAAACTCTTGTTGTTCTTTTCCTTTTCTGTTATTGTCAGTGCTGAATTATATTTCTTTCTTTCTTTTCTTTCTTTTTCCTCACACCGTACTGCATTTAAATATCATTTTCACAGCCTTTAATGTCATTTTCATCTTTTCAATTTAATTCTTCTACACGTTGTTCAATTTGTTTCATTTAAATTACTTTCTTCATGTTCTGTCTTTCATTCTTTCTCTTTTCTGTCTTTCTTTACTGAATACTACAGACAATTAAGTGAAACATTATTTTTTCACCTTTTATGTATCTTTGTTAATTCAAATCCTATATCATCTTGTCCACTTTCTTTTTCTTTTTTTCTTCCTTTTTTTCTTTTGTTCTTCATTTATTTATTTATGCATTTCCTATTAAAATGATTTTTTAAAAACTTTATGTACCTTGTTGCCATTCATTTTTATTTTTAATCCTGTATTGTAGTTATTTTTTCTTTATTTCTGCTTTTATTTTTTCTGTCTTTTATGCATTTCCAATTTAAAAGTATTTTATCTTGTTGTAATTGGTTTCTATTTTGAGTCCTGTATTATATCCCATTTTTTCCTTATTTCTGCTTTTCTTTTTTCTATCTTTTATGTATTTCCAATTTAAAAATATTTTATCTTGTTGTAATTGGTTTCTATTTTATCCTGTATTATATCCCATTTTTTCTTTATTTCTGCTTTCTTCCTTGCTTTCTTTCTTTCTGTCTTTACAATGAAACACTATTTTCTCATGCTTTATATATCTTGTCGTTTTTGTTAACTTTAATCCTGTATTATATTGTTTTTTTAATTTCCTTTCTGTACTCCCCTTTTCTTTTTTCCTTGTTATTTATTTATTTATTTTATTTTAGACATAATTTTGCTCACATTGTTGTATCTTATGTTAGTTTTAATCCCATATTATATCCTTCTTTTTTATTCTGCTTTTATTTTTCTTTCTTTTTTTCTTTCTTTCTTTCTAACAAAATATTATTTTCTCATGCTTTTTGTATCTTGTCAGTATTTTCTAGTTTTTATCCTACTTCATACTGTCCTCTTTCTTTATTTTTCTTTTATTCTTTCATTCTTTCTTTCTTTCTTTCTGTATCTGCATCTTTTTCTCATTCTTGTTTCCTTCATAATCAGTCTTGCTTGCTTTATAATTTCATTCTTATTTTATTCTGCCCTTTTCAATTATTTTGTTTCGTTCATATTAAATATAATGCTTCACCTTTTTTATAAATTGTCATTCTCTTTTAACTTTAAATCTGGATTATACTGGTTTTCTTTTCTTTCTTTAATCTGTTTAAATATATATTTTGTTACTGTTACATCTCTTGTTGTAATTGATCTATATCTTTTTTTTCTTTTATTCTCACATGATTCGCTTTGCCATTATTAGATAATCTGGGTGCTCGATCTTCAGTCTACAGCGCAGTAACAAAACTCCGTTACATCAATACAAATATTGACGCCTTTTGTACATTGTTTTTTTCTCTTATCTTTTTCTTTTCTGACTCGAGAGGCTGAAATGTAAATAAATCTGTCAGAGCACACAGAGCCAAGATCACATTACCACTCCATACAATCACACAACCTTTCATCCCACCCAGGAGAGCCATTCCTGTAACGCTAGCACACTGAGAGAGAGAGAGAGAGAGAGAGAGAGAGAGAGAGAGAGAGAGAGAGAGAGAGATGATTTTTACATTTTAATGTAAAAATGTTTGTGTGAGGGAGAGAGATGGAGATGATTTGTGGACTCTCTCTCTCTCTCTCTCTCTCTCTCTCTCTCTCGTCATTTCATTCCTTTATTAAGTTGATGTTTATATTTCTATTTTTGATTCTTTCTTTCACATTAAACATCCCTTTGTGCATTTAACTCTCTTGTTGTTTTTTTTCTTTTTGTACCTATGTGGCCGTTCTTACGTTCCAATTATGTATTTTTTTGTGACACGTTTTTATTTTGTTTCCTTAAAGATTACTACCTTTCTTACTCTTTTTCTCCTTTATGTCCTTCCATATTAAATATTAATTATAATATAAAAATATGAATGAATTTCTCTGTTTTCCCCTGTCTTTTCATTTCATTTTTTGTACATAATGATTCCTTTCTTTCTTTTTCTTTTCCTTTTATCCTCCATGTAAATATTGTTGTGTCATGGATGTGTGTTTTACATTTTTTTTTTCTATTTATATTCTTCTTTTTCATCCATCAGTCACATTTCATTTTTTTTTATTTCTCTCCTCTTTTTCATCCTACCTCAATATTTTCTTTCTTTCTTTCTTTCTTTCTTTCTCTCTTTCTCTCTTTATTTCTTATGTCTCTTTTCCAGGTCAGGTCCCCAGAGAACACAGAACTTTTCTTTTAAGTGCTTTTCCGTTTTATTTCATTGTCCTCTAAGCCTAACCCTCGTTTCTTTGCAACAGTTTTAACTCCACTGTTGTTGTTGTTTTCTTTTGGTATCTGTTTGGTCATTCTTTCATTACCATTTGATATTTTCTCCACTTTATGTTTAATTTTCATTTTGTTTCCATAAATATTATTTTCTTTCTTATTCTTTTTCCCCCTTCTTTTTTCCTTTTATCTTTCCTTGTTTCTTTTCCATTTAATGCAAAATTTTATTTCTCATAACCTATAAAACTTTTACCTGTTTTTCTCTCTTTTCACTTCTGTAAATATTCATTCATTTCTTTCTTGTCTTTCTCTTTTTATTTCTCACTCACAGCTCTTTTGTTGAATGTGTTAGGGTTTATGAACTGGTTTACACTTAATGTTTAGCATTGCTCTCTCGTCCAGGTCTGTCCGGCCAGCACACCGAACCCTGATGCTAGATGTGAGTGCTGAAGCATGTCTGTACATGATCAATGGCTTTATTGATCTGTGTTTGCTGCTGGAGCTGTGTTCTGACCTGAAGCGCAGAAGTCGGGCAGGGGGTCATGCTGTGTTTGGACAGACTTTTAAAATGCATTAGCCAAGCACAAAAAAATAGGCATGAAAATATGCCAGCTAATGGCATAATGGCCAAAGGAGAACATGTGAACAAGCAGGCAGTGCTTCTCATGCAGGCTATGATTTAGTGCATGACAGGTTGTATGACTGGAAGGCTGTTACTGCGGTGTATTATAGTTTAAAGGACATTTGGCTCGGGAAAGTGTTGAATAGTCTTTACAGGGATGGACACTGAGAAGCTTCTCCATGCTCAGTTTTTTTTCTCTTGTAATCTCACCTTGTGAGATGTCCTCTGGTTAGTTCCTACTAGAGCTGCTCCAGGTGTGTCCCCAGTGGAGGGATTATGTCTCACAGTTGGCTTGGGAACATACAGGAGTTCCTCATGTGGAGCTGGAAGCCTGTTGCCACTGCGGCCCTCACCAGGAAAAGCAGATGGAGATTCAGACTGAGAAAAATGACAAAAAAAAAGAACACTAAGATGAAATTAACCAATAACATAAATTCAACACATATTTAAACTTTGTGTACTAGAAGCCCTTTCCTGTCCTCGTTTGCTCGTAGAAAGGTTTGCTTCATTGTCGTTGCTTTTCCTGGGGTCGCTGGTAGCTCGCAAAGGAAGCACCATCAATCTGACATAATTAGCTCTTCATTTTCTCCTCCAGATGGACCAAATGGCAGAGTCCATTCACAGGACTTCTCTACCGAGAAAGGAAACCATTTCGGGTGTTTGGGAACAATGACTAATATCATTTCCAATAAAGCTGCCTCAATCAGGGCGTGTGTGTGATCTTGGCCTAGATTCCAAAAAAGGCCATTAATCTAACTATCGCGCGACGCTCTCGCGTTTCCGTCAATATGGCGCACCATTTTTTTCTTTGGGAAACTCATCCCATCCAAAACCAAACAATCAGCCCTTTTTCGCTGGATGACCAATTTTCTCCTTTCATAGATGAACATGTTTTTATGGCTGCATCACCCCGCCCACACACACATGAAAGGCAGTAAATTGAATCGTAGAAGAACAGAGCGAGCCGAGCTTTAAAAAGGGAGCTATTGCACCACGCTATGCCCCCCTCCATCTGTGCCTCTTACCCCAAGGGACGTTCTGGTTCAGGGATTGGGCCGAGCTCCTGATGAAAGATTCGAAATTCTCCTCACACCCTTCACATGTGGACCGCTCATGGTTTAACACCAAAGCTCCTCTGAGAGTGTCCTTCCATGCCAAATGGCACATCCCTGTCGATGTGATTCCACAGAAACGAGGGATTCTGGGAAGATGAAAGGCGCTGGTACAATATTCGAACAGTGACACTTGATCCCGGTCATAGCATTCAGTCCACGAGCAGAACTTCAGTCGCGCCACATCACGCACCAAATGTGGTAAAAAGATGGAAGGGACATGAAGAATTACAGATGGAGAAAAAGATGTATGGTTTATTATTGTTAGGTGTTATTTGTTTACAATGAATTGATGTACAATGAATTGATATAAATGGCAGTATCTGATGCAAGAGAAGGTCGAAAGGCCCCCCGACAAGTGCAGTGTTAACAGTCCAGTAATTCAAGGACCAAAAATGCCAGAAAGGGACCTCGTAATTTGCAACCAGTTCAGATCCTTAACCACTGAGCCAACACCTTAACCTTATCACACGCTCCTGTCTTGTTGTGCTAAAGATTTTATTACTAGAAATAGTCCTGTGGAATGTTCAACCATTAAAAGGAGCCATTCGGCTTGGGAATCCATTAATTAAAATATTTTCTCTTGAATAATACTCCGAACGTAGGCCCATCAACCAGTCCCTTCATGGCACAAAGGTCTGAGCTTTACAATTTCCAAGTTTAAAGCTCTTTTCAAACACAAGGACACTGACAAAAGGGGACGACTGCCTCCACACTGCAGAGATGAGCTCAATGCCAGGAACAGGGTTGCAGTCCCGGCGGTGCTGCGCGCCGTTTGTGGCCGCGGGTACTTTAGAGCGCATGATGGTAGTCGCTATTAGGTAGTATTAATAGAGCATGAGCACATTCAGCTGCACTGTGCTTTGGGTCGGTTTCAAAATGGTTTGTGTCAGACTTCCCATCCACTGCTTCCAACAGTAAAATATGGGGGTGGTAGTGTGATGGTCTGGGGCTGTTTTGCTGCTGCAGGACCTGGAAGACTTGCTGTGATAAATGGAACTATGAATTCTGCTGCCTACCAAAAAATCTTGAAGGAGAATGTCCGGCCATCTGTTCATGATCTCAAGCTGAAACGAATTTGGGTTCTGCAGCAGGATAATGATCCAAAACACAGCAGTAAGTCCACCTCTGAATGGCTGAAGCAAAGCAAAATGAAGACTTTGGGGTGGCCCAGACAAAGTCCTGACCTGAATCTTATTGAGATGCTGTGGCATGACCTTAAAAAGGCCTTTCATGCTTGAAAACCCTCCAGTGTGGCTGAATTACAACAATTCTGCAAAGATGAGTGGCCAAAATTCCTTCACAACGCTGGAAAACACTCATTGCAAGTTATTGCAGTTGCAGTTGTTGCTGCTAAGAGTGGCCCAACCAGTTATTAGGTTTAGGGGGCAATCACTTTTTCACACAGAGCCATGTAGGTTTGGATTTTTTTTCTCCCTTAACAATAAACACCTTCATTTAAAAACTGCATTTTGTGTTTACTTGTGTTGTCTTTGACTGATATTTAAATTGGTTCCGAAACACAAGTGTGACAAACATGCAAAAACATAGGAAATCAGGAAGGGGGCAAACACTTTTTCACACCACTGTATATATACACACACATACATCCCCTCTGCACACAGGATCTCAGCCAGAGTGACCATTGGGCCCTTGTCCCCCCACAATTGCTTAGTTTTGTGGGATGGCCAGCTCTAGGAAAAGTCCTGGTTATTCCAAACTTCTTCCATTAGAGTACCATAGAGGCCACTGCGCTCTTGGGAACTTTCAGTGCAGCAGAATTAGACCTTATATAGGCTGGCGTATGTCTTTCCAAATCATGTCCAGTCATAATGTAGAAGTCTAATCAAGGCGTAGAAACATATCAAAGGTGATCAAGAGAAATGGGCCTGCATACTTAGGTCTTTTTTGATAAGTTTGCAAGCATTGCAATCACTTTCTCATTATGGGGTACTGGGTGCAGATTTGGGTGGGGGGGGGATGGGTGAATTTTGTTTTATATTAACACAAAAAAGTGAAAGGGAAGAAGACTTTCTGAATGCTTTGTGTGTGTGTGTATATGTGTATATATATATATATATATATATATGGATATACTTCACTGTTCTGGTCGACCATCTGAGAGAATTCCGCAAATAGCATAAC
Source organism: Ancistrus triradiatus (assembly GCA_025084515.1). Classification (NCBI taxonomy): domain Eukaryota; kingdom Metazoa; phylum Chordata; class Actinopteri; order Siluriformes; family Loricariidae; genus Ancistrus; species Ancistrus triradiatus. Next base: position 60,630 of record JAJAGP010001847.1, on the reverse strand, counting down.
TTACCCAACTACTCACCACAGCAGAGGAATCAATACCACCATACACACGTTCGATACACTCATATGTTCTATACTTATTGTCATAAGCAAGGTTAATGTCTGTATCAGATTGAATTTCTGGATACAATGAGTTAGACAGTCGGTTAGAGGATTAAAATATCCCATATGTTATATTTGGAGCTCAGGTGGCAGCATAATACATAATGTGTACCTCAATATATTTAAAACACTGGTTTGTTTTCTTCCTGAAGGCATGGAAGTGTTCCAGATCGCCAATGGAAGCCTGTTAACAAAGCGATAAATGCAGCATTCTGCATCAATTGTTATTGCTCCTTACTTATAAGGTTAAGTTATTCTCCCATCATCACAAAACCTGTACGGATCTCCAATGGACTCTGATTTATCTATTACTTGATAAAACTTAATAAAATCGTTGTATATGAATGTTTAGAAGAAAAAATACAGAATGGCTAGAGTGGTCTGTTATTTAATGCGTCTTCAAGGATCATAGATGGACAACATTTTAGTTTTGCCATTGAACAGCGAGTGACCCTGGATTTTGTTATTGCGGGTTGAACCGGACCAAGTTCTCCAGCGTCCAATTTTCTCGAGGGCCTTGGTCCTCTTTTATTCGAACCTATTATAGTTTTCATTGAACTGATATAGCCAATTAGAAATGTTCTTTTGGAGAGCAAGGGAGCACCTGCTGGTTTCCCAGAACTGCTGGAAGGTATAGGTTTAAAAAAAAAAAAACTTTCAGTTATTACAATTATTCTCTTAGAATTCACTACATTTTTACATTTAATTACGCCAGACTTACTCCTTTTCTTTTATTGGATAGCGGCGCGTATCAGCGGTGTTCAAAATAAACCCACAATTTATTCAAGATCATGCAGAAATGTGTCAGGTTCATAATAAATCCACTGACAGCACAATTCTCACATTATGTCCTTGGCCTCCAGCCCAGGTATCCATACAAATAATATACCTTGATTCATGGAGATCTTTGACATGTCTATTCAGTTTAGAAGTGAGGTCCAAATAAAAGGTACTAAAAGAATGGATTCTGTGACTGTGGTGAACAGTGAGAGAGAGAGAGAGAGAGAGAGAGAGAGAGAGAGAGAGAGAGACTGAAAGAGGTTTTCAGAGACTAAAAAAAAAAATCACATCTGAAGGTAAAAGAAGCGTAAGAGAGGGATGCTGAGGAAAAACCAATGCTGTCGCAGAAAGTAGTGCTGATGCCGTACAGCTCCGGGGTCTTGTGGACCAGAGACTGACCCTTATCCCAGGTCATAGGAATGGGAAGGTGGGTTGCACTTGCATAGCAGTGCCAATCTGACTGCAAGATCGGAACTAACTGTTGTATAAAAATGAATCCCCTCACTAGCAATTTCTCCCAGGGAAAGGCGCCTTGCGTTTGAACTTCACCATGTTACAAAGCTGTCAAAGATCCTTTATTATTTTCACAATGTATTTGGACTTCCTGATGTATAAAGACATTCTACATTTCCCACCTCTCACCTGTTTTCTTCTCAATTTGGACGTTCCTTGGTGGACATTAGTTTGCTTCTCATCAGCAGAGGAGAGCTGAAGACCAGCAAGTAGAGGCTTCAACCTCTGGCAACTGACACCTCCAGAGAGGAACTGGCTATACTCCCCATATCCATCCACAACCCTCTCCGTCAGGCAGTAGGGGTTGCAGCATCAGCGAAACTCATTCATTTTAAACAAACAGAAAGCTGTTTATGAGATGCCTATGATCATTGGAAGTATATAGGACTTAAGAGATCAGCCTTAGGGGTTCCTCAGTGCCCAAGGCTATTCCTAGCTTTTCTGATTTGCAGCTACATTATTGATTAAAAGTGATGTAGACTGAGATGTATGGACAAAAAAAGTACAAGAATGCAAAGAGAGAGTGAGAAGATGCCATTTGTTCATTAGTCTTGCTCTAACGGTTCTTCTGGCAAGCTGCTCGGGTTTCGGCTCATCTGCATGCAGGCGGCCACATCGAGTTCCAGCCCAGGCTGAGAAGACTCCTAATGAGCGAGCCTGGATTCGGTTACATTACCCAAACCCCCCGGCAGCACGAGCCTATCGATCAGGTTTACCCTTGTGAGTCTCACTATCACTGCCTGTTAGCTGCTCCGAATATTACTGTTTGGGTGTTGATGGGTTCCCCCCCCTTCTTCAGAGGAGATGCGACTGGAAAATAAGGCTCGAGAGAGGAAAAAAGTCGAAATGTAGACGGCTACATCCTACACCCCTATGACGTAGTGTATTGATCAGAAGAAGGGGGTTTTGGTCACAAAAACATCTACTCTCTAGTCTTCCTAAAAGAGTCCTGATACATTTCCTTTCCATTAAATGTCTACCCATGTACAGTGTCATTAAAGCAAATGTTTTCTAAAACCAACCATTTTTAACCGCACGCGTTGCCATTATAGGCGGCCCTGCATTTAATATTCTCTTTTTTGCCGACATAAAAGCACAGAGTGTCCTGTAATGCTTCGTACGACTGACGAAAACAGAACGAGAACACTGAGACACTCGCCAATACAGAATCTCTCCAGATTCTCCAAGGTTTCGTCTTCTAGATTCTCTTCATGTCACACGACTGGAATGTCAATGCCAAAAGCTTGAGACTGCGCTCGACAAACCGGTTTTTGTGTAGCTTTGGAGAGGGCCAGAAGTCTGAGAGCACTAGTGAAAATGGAGAAGGATTCCTACTGCAGCAGGATAATGACTCAAAACATTCCTCAAAGCTTTCCAGCGACTACTTGAAGACCAAAGAAGATCAAGCAGTGCCAACTGTCATGGACTTCCAGCCAGAGTAAGCTGATCTGAAAAATACTGAGTGTTAATGGCGGGACTTGAAGACCAAACATTCAAATATATAAGATGCTCTTTGGAATATTGTGAAATGATTGAAAGATGACAGAGGCATGGTCTTAGACTTTTGGCCCCCACATAACAGGAGATTAAGGACCTTGCTCAAGGACCAAACAGTGGCAGGCTGGCAGATTTTCCGGTTAATAGTCAAGTAACTTAACCAAGAACTCACCCCATTACGATCCTTCTGTTCTGGGAACCAGTATGAGGATTGATATTATCGCTTATTTTTATTTTCTGGTCTTTTATAGTGATGCTCTTACCTTGTAGCACTTTGAGATTTGTTGAAAATGTAAAGTGCGTTACAAATAAAATGTATTACTATACTACAGTTCTAGTAGCCCAGGTACAAAGTCTGTTGACACAAAGGTGGCATTGTCACCGCGTTATAAGTTGCAGTTCAGTAGAACAACAGGCTTTCACCTTTCTAGTGTCTTTGCAAGGTCTTGATTGGATGTGATTTTAAAAGAGAACAGCCCCTTATGGTCGAGTTACAGGGTTCAAGGTGCTGTGCCAAGCTTGCGCAAACGTCTCGGAAAACGTCCGGTTAACCAGGTGATCCTCTATGGCACGACCTGGGCAGCAGACTGGTAGTACACATTAACCTCTGCAGGCATAAATTCCTTGTACTTGGTCCAGAAGAGCTTTTATGCTAGTCCACTCTGCCCCCGAAGCGCTCAGCGTCAGGACATTAAATCGACAGACCTCAGGATTGTTTTAATTCCTGGCAGATGCAACCCCTCCAGCCAGGTTCCTCATTCTGTAGTCTATAACGCAGCACTTATCAGACTATCAGGGATCCTTCAGCAGGCATGTGTGTGGGGAAAAAATAATCAGCGCCCTACTTAGTAGGGGGTGGACGGCCTGATACTAAAGTAGCCATAGTACCGATCCTGGCAATGTTTGAATCTGGTAACGACATTTGAAAGAAAAAAACAGTAGAATAAATAATAGCACAGGATAAGAACTACACCCTCTGCCTTTTCAGTACTCCCTCCAACCCAAGACACACACATACAAGCACACTATAAAAGATTTACACACTCACAAAGAGGAGGCGTTGTGACAGACCTCTGCACTGTTCTGACAAAAACCCAGTGACATATGGTTTGGAGTTCTTTCCCTCCAGTAAATAACAATGAGGCGAAATGTGATGAAAGTCAACAGACAGTTCAATACTGTGGCAATACCACAAATCAAACAGCAGCATTCACACAGCCAGGCAGCCACACATCACAACACAACACGAGAAGCTACAGTTGAGGTGTGTAGGTGGGAATAAGGGAACGTAGATGGGTTCTCCACCTGGAGTTTTCAGGCAAGCCTTTCAGAGAGCCAGGCAATATTAAGGTTACTTATAAATGTATTGACTAAACATATTTGGCCAATCCTATTAAGGATCTTCCCGCTATTGCCTCTGTCATACAAATGAATAGACCACGTACTGTCCAAAAGTCTTAGGCCAGCATTAGATTCGTTGTTTTAGAAATGCTATAATGAGCATATCATAACATATGGTCGGCAATTGGACCCAAACATTTCAAGCTTGGATTCGTCACTCCACAATCTTCTTTTCCACTGATCTTCATTCCAATCTTTGTGAGCTTTAGCACATCTTAGCCTCTTCAGCCTGTTCCCCTTCCAAAAAGGCAATTCCTGATCAAGCTTCTTCGGACTGTAGAAGCAACTTGGTGTCCAGTAGAAGTTCCTGCTGCTGTTGCTCTCATGTAAAGGCAGGCCACACTAAACACTTGCCACTGTAACCTTTATCAGTAGTTTTTTTTCCCCATATTTTTTCATTTTTTAATACTGCATACAAATTCAAGTTGCTTTCTAATAAAGAGTCTGACCAATAATTATATATGGTCATTATACCAACGTCAACACAATGGTATTTCTAATCTAATGGTGGCCTAAGACTAGTGAACAATACTGTTCATAACATATACTTGCTTGCCAAGCCAATCTATTGCAGATTAAGCAGGGGTCACAACCACTGACCGGCCTCCCCTCCCTCAGACCTGGTTTGTTCAGGGATGGAACCTTTCTATCAAGCCAGTTGGGATATTTCTACTCTTTGATGCCTGTCAACTGTAAGTGCTGCTTTTTTTTAAGCCCTTTTATACTGTACGCAGTTTCTATCTGAAAACGCCATATATGATATTTCACATCATCATGAAGATGTTTCATTCAAATTTCTTGCAGATCCGATTATCCGTAACAAACTGCTCGCAAGTATTACAAACTGCGTTATATGAGAACTGCCAGTATGTACATATCCGAAATAACACCGCTATTGTAAAGAGTAAATGAGGCAGGCTTAAAAAAGGAGGCTCCGTCCATTTAAGCTGCTTCTAGCTCATCCATGCCAGAGAAAAATCAATGTACTACGGGAGCACTGGGTAGATATAAAGAGGTAAACAATAATAAAGCTAGGAACAGAAACTGTGAAATGGGCTTAAAAGCCTCTTCGTGGGCTCCTGCTTTAATAGCCGGAGCCTTCCATCCAGACTCCGGTGACGCTGCATTAGAACCACTGGACCGAACACCACCATAGATGGATGAGTCCTTTCTTTCCTTCTCTCTCAGGCTTTTTTTCTGTCCTTGTTGGCTATCATAAAGGGAAGAAGAATACCACTATTTCCTGACTGAAGCATAAGAAGTGCAATTTAGCTGCAGTAATTGTGGTCAGGGCACTGTGACTTAACTCCTGTTTGTACAGCCACTGGGAGTTACCGGGGGTTGTGCTCTACGTTTATCTCTGGACAAGGTCGAAGCCCTGAAATTCACAAAATCTCCCAGTGACACTTCCTGCAAGCTCATTTTGTCCCCGGAAAGCATGTTGTTTGTATTGGACGCAACCCAGGAATAAACATCTCATACTGTAGTCCTGACCTGACATGTGATTGACACAACAACTCAAAGGATGTGTCTTGATAAAAACGTTTTTTCTTAATATAAATTTTCCTAATTTACATTTCACAGAGTTGGCTCATGGATAAGGTCAAGCTATAGCTCTTCAGAATCAGCCCCTTACCCTAGCATTATTAGCATAATAATACAGTAAATACATTTTAGTACACTTCACTTAGTAAAATAAAAACACAACCTAAACATAATGAATTTAAATGACCTGAAATGAAACAAGCAGCTGATTAGTGGCATCAGAGTTGCAGTTAAGGTTAGGATTAGCACACTTATATGCTAATGTACTATGCCTAAATGCTAATTATATCAACTGTCATTGTCATACAAGTTTGTGAAGATATCCAGTTAAGGTTAGCGTAATGGTAAGTTTACTTTTAATCACAGTTATATCCCATGCAGAGAATCTGCGACAATAAAAGCTGAAACATATACAGCACAAAGCACATATACAGTGGGGCAAAAAAGTATTTAGTCAGCCACTGATTGTGCAAGTTCTCCTACTTAGAAAGATGAGAGCGGGCTGTAATTTTCATCATAGGTACACTTCAACTATGAAAGACAAAATGAGAAAAAAAATACAGGAAATTACACTGAAGGATTTTTAAATAATTTAATTGTAAATCATGGTGAAAAATAAGTATTTGGTCAATAAACAAAAGTTAAACTCAATACTTTGTAACATAACTGTCACGCTCCACGGCGGCACGCACCGCCCCGCCAAGTCTCAGACCTATCAGGAAGCCCCACGGCGATCGAATTGACAATAACCTTTGTTGGCAATGACAGATATCAAACATTTCCTCTAAGTCTTCACCAGGTTGGCACACACTCACACTGTAGCTGGTATTTTGGCCCACTCCATGCAGATCTCCTCTAGAGCAATGATGTTTTGGGGCAACACGGACTTTCAACTCCCTCCACAAATTTTCTCTAGGGTTGAGGTCTGGAGACTGGCTAGGCCACTCCAGGACCTTGAAATGCTTTTTACAGAGCCGCTCCTTTGTTGCCCGAGCGGTGTGTTTGGGATCATTGTCATGCTGGAAGACCCAGCCACGTTCCATCTTCAATGCTCTCACTGATGGAAGGAGGTTTTGGATTAACAGCCCACAAAAAAACATCCCCAAACCATGAAGTTTCCACCCCCATGCTTCACAGTAGGTATGGTGTTCTTGGGATGCAACTCAGAATTATTCTTCCTCCAGTTGAGTTTTTACCAAAACGTTCTATTTTGGTTTCATCTGACCACATGATATTCTCCCAATCCTCTTCTGGATCATCCATATGCTCTCTGGCAAACTTCAGACAGCCCTGGACATGTACTGGCTTAAGCAGGGGGACACGCCTGGCACTGCAGGATCCGAGTCCCTCTCGGCATAGTGTGTTACTGATGGTAACCTTTGTTACTTTGGTCCCAGCTCTCTGCAGGTCATTCATCAGGTCCCTCCGTGTAGTTCTGAGATTTTTGCTCACCGATCTCATGATCATTTTGACCCCACGGGATGAGCTCTTAAGTGGAGCCCCAGATTGATGGAGATTATCAATGGTCTTGTATGTCTTGCTCCCACAGTTGATTTATTCACACCAACCTGCTTGCCTATTGTAGATTCACTCTTCCCAGCCTTGTGCAGATCTACAATTTTCTTCCTGGTGTCCTTCGACAGCACTTTGGTCTTTGCCATGGTTGAGTTTGGAGTCTGACTGTTTGAGGTTGTGGACAGGTGTCTTTTACACAGATAACGAGGTCAAACATGTGCCATTAATACAGGTAACGAGTGGAGGACAGAAGAGCTTCTTAAAGAAGAAGTTACAGGTCTGTGAGACCTGTGAGACAATGATCCCAAACACACCCACTCGGGCAACAAAGGAGTGGCTCCGTAAAAAGCATTTCATGTTCCTGGAGTGGCCTAGCCAGTCTCCAGACCTCAACCCCATAGAAAATTTGTGGAGGAAGTTCAAAGTCCATGTTGCCCCAAAACAACACTGCTATAGAGGAGATCTGCATGGAGGAATGGGCCAAAATACCAGCTACAGTGTGTGCCAACCTGGTGAAGACTTAGAGGAAATGTTTGACCTCTGTCATTGCCAACAAAGGTTATGTTACAAAGTATTGAGTTTAACTTTTGTTTATTGACCAAATACTTATTTTCCACCATAATTTACAATTAAATTATTTAAAAATCCTACAATGTGATTTCCTGGATTTTTTTTCTCATTTTGTCTCTCATAGTTGAAGTGTACCTATGATGAAAATTACAGACCTCTCTCATCTTTCTATATAGGAGAACTTGCACAATCAGTGGCTGACTAAATACTTTTCTTGCCCCACTGTACATACAACAAGACCTAAAAGTGAGCACAATGTAATCAAATATCAATCAATACTAAATAAAATAAAAAACAGAACAAAAAGAAATGTCCTTTATTACTCGTTCGTCTACATCTTCCCATAGCAACTAGAACCAAAACAAGTATCCAACTTTAGCAGACTTGAGCCACAACAAACGTAAACATAACTCTGAAAATCTTAACAAGCTACAGTGAGAAAAACATTCGTGGATCATTTGGAAAGGTGTCTGAATTCCCAGCTAAAATGACCAGTATACCTCAGATTTTGAACACTTTGGATACTGGTAGCTATAGTAGGTAGAAACAATTGGGAAACTGGAGGCAAACTGGTCAACAGCTTATCCAGGAAAGTTCACCAACAAGCTAAACCAGCACAGGACCAACATTACTCTACTGAAAAACCCAAGCCTGTACAACATCCATACTGGTCCAGCTGGTTTATGTTCATTAGTCTATTTAGTATGGCTTTTACACACAACATATTTAATGTTTAGTTTTTCCAATATATTAAATGCTGTATCTCTTCACAATCTCTCCAAAAGCTGGTCGATGTTTTATAACGCCATAATGATACGAGGGCTCCAGTGGTATGAGAATAACATCCCTGACAGATCCCAAGATGCTTTGCTGCTGTGTTTTATCTATAATTAGTAGGTAGAATTGTGTACTCTACTGGCACAGGGTTAGGGTTTGGGTTAACACGTGCTCTCTGCAAAACATGTAAAAGCACCATATCTATTCAGGCTACCGCTTAAGGATCTTACAGAATTTCCAGAATTGGTTGGGTAGCTCTGGTTGGCAGGTAAGAGAGATATGCCACCTTTGGGCAGTGAGGTCAATTATTCTTGGATGATTTGGACCTTGGACCATGCTGACAGAGCAAAGACTTTAATGTTGTGTCACACTGATCTAACTATAGCTTATTTTGAGTTAATCTTAGTCTAGCTTGATGCTGTTGATAGCGTGTTAAATAAGTCAGCATGGGTGGTGGCCTGTGGTGGGAAACTTTAGTTTTGATCTTGATTGTTGTACCCTTCATGCTCCACACTGCCACCTGTCTTAGCTTTGTTGAATCCCAAAAGGAGCTCTTTGTTACTCCCTTGCTATCTCCTCTGATCAGTCACATCCTCCCAATCCGCTTGCTCCAACAGGTGGTGGCCTTGCTCTCAATCCTGTCCACCTGCAGCACAGCATCACTCTCCCCGTCTTCCCCTTTCCCCCCTCGTCACATCTGCCCGAATCTGCCTGTGTCCTGGAGGTGTCTGATGACCACAGACTCCCTCTCCCCCTTCCCCCCCTCTCCCACCCTGCCAGCTAATGGACTGCCATGCCCCTCCCATCCTTCTCTCCAGTTCTGACTGGGAGGCAGCGAGGGGAGTAGAGGAAAGGCGAAGAGAGGAGGCAGCAGCCCACCGATCCCCTGGGCCCTAGCCTCACTACTGCTCCAGTAGCTCAGTGGCTCACAACTCAAGCAAGTCTTGTCCAACACTTAACCTGCTCCAACATTTCTTGCCATCCCAATCGCTGGTTCCGCTGCTTAGACTGACAGATTGGTGAGGAGACCTGAGGGGCACGTTCAGCTCACCATGGCTGGCGGGGCTGTGTGCCAGATGGCCTTGGCTCTGGCACTGCTGGTGACCCTGGCTACGCCAGCTTGGATCAACTGCCCTATGGCATGCCGCTGTTCCTTTGCCATGCTCCAGTGTCTAGAGGACGGCATCTCCAGCATCCCAGTGCTGGCCCAACAGGAGAGTGAGAACGTCACGGAAATGTGAGTCAAGCTCGGTTTCAGTGTGGAAAGTCTGCCGTAGGGATTCTGACTTTATGGAGTGTTGGATTGGAGGCTTGCACCTTGCTGCTTTTGTTGTGGAACTTGAAGTTTCTAGTTTGATCTGGTCTATTTATAATAAGTGATGGGTTCATGTTTGGTACAAGTTGTGGAACAAGCCGTTGATTTACTTCTGTACAGTATTGCAAGCAACAAATTAGTTATCTGGGAACAGTCGTGCTCAATCAAGCGGAGTGGCCTGAAAAACAAGCTAGACATGTGTTCATTGATACCTTTGGTTGTACCTGTACATGGACTACATCAGCATTGTCCTTGGCGTCAATTGAGAATGCTAGAAAATTGATGACTGTGGTACTCTGGAAATATTTACTGAGATATGGTTATATATCTAAGAAAGTATTGCCTATTTTGTAGATTTGTATGTAGATTTAGTTGAATTAGTATCTGCATTACATTTGGTAACTGGTGTAGAGCTGATGAAAGATATATACTATGGCTGAGGTCTTACATACCAGGACAGTGTTAGTCTGATTTTGCTGACATTGAGGAGATTGATATTTCTTGTCCTGGAGTTCTTTGACAGTCTGAGATGACAGAAGTTTGAACCTCTATAGAACTTTTTGCACAAATGTAACTGTCTATTGCTATATTTGCATCTATGGATCTGAGAAACATGATGATTGCATTGACTGAGAATTGAGAACAGTTCAGTGAACTTCCTGCTTGAACTTCTGATCTTCATCCTGTAGGAACTATGTTTCCAGGGTCAACATGCTTTCTTACATTGATAACCGTGGCAAGAACCCTCTTAGATGATGAAGGCTAATAACAGTACAGGAACACATCTGCGCTTGTCTGAAAACCAACTTCAGATATCTAACATGGGTCCTGACTGGAGAACAACTCAGCTCTCTCCATTATCGTTCCAATTTCCGTGGCATATAACTCTTACAATGTGTCAACGTCTGCTCCAGGAACTCCAATCAATAACTCCGAACGCTCCTTCGTGCTACGTTTACGCGGAACACTTGTACCCGCCGTACGACAACCATTTGCGATATTGCTAAGCTACGGGCAGAGTGAAACAAAAAAGGGACATAACTTCTGCTGGCAAGAGAAGAAAGTGGCCATTACCTTAACGCAAATGAACAAGCGACCCTTAGCTCTGGGGAATTCATCATGCGTGATGTTATAAATTCAATTCTGCAAATTGCCAACAAACGCCAAGAACAACAGATGAAATATTACCCACTTGGCTCAATCAAATAAGCGAGGGCGGTTCAAGATCCTCGTCCCACCTCTTTTTAATGATATTACAGCACCCTGACTCAATCAGAGACAAATAAATAAGTGCTACAGCAGGCGCGGGCCACCTCAGCAGGAATTCTAGGAAATGCTCTGCTTATGCCGAAATAATTACACGTTAATTACCTTAATTCTTTGCTATTGCCATGATCATGTTCCTACAGCTGCACAACGGATGGCCAGCTATACTACTATGCTAGGAGTAATATTTTATTAAAGTTATCTTCTAGAAATCCTGAAAAAGCCTCCCTTAATTGAGAACACAATAGGTAACCTGAGTGCGCGCTGAGACTTTCAATAGTCCTTCTGTTTTCCTGCCATCCCCAGTCCTGGCTACTAGATTTATGCTCCAAATTAGTTTTGTGGTCATATTTTAGTCTGAGTGTACTCTAAAACGTATCGAGTGATACACTATCTTCTCGTCTTCGCATCCTGTTTTTATATAGTCTAAAAAGGAAGACCTTATATTTATACAAAAGCAGAAATTGTATCAAATCTAAGCCAATCAAAAGCTATGCTCACCGGCCACTTTATTACGTACACTTCGCTAGTGCTGGGTTGGACCCCCTTGATGCCCTGCCTTAATTCTTCATTGCGTAGGTTCAACAAGCAGCTAGACATTCAACAGATTTCAGTCCATATTGACGTGATAACTTCGCACAGTCGCTGCAGATTTGTCGACTGCACATCCATGATCTGAATCGCCCGTTCCACCACGTCCCAAAGGTGATCTATTGGATTGAGATCTGGCCACTGTGGAGGCCGTTTGAGCAGTGACCTTGTTGTGATGTTCAAGGAATCAGTTTGAAATGATTTGTGTAGAATATCGTATGCTGTGCTTATAAAGGGGTGCATATGATCAGAAACAATACTCAGGTAGAATGTGGAGCTTAAACGATGCTCAGCTGGTATTAAGGGGCCCAAAGTGTGCCAAGAAAATTCAATCCATTACACCACCAGCAGCTTGAATCGTTGTTGAATCAGAACGGATCCATGGTTTCACATAGTTTAGGCCAAATTCTGATCCTACCATCCAAATGTCGCAGCAGAAACGGAGACTCATCAGACCAGGCAGCATTTTTTCCAATCTTGGTGTCCAATTTTGGTAAGCCCTTTTGAATTGTAGCCTCAGTTGCTTGTTCTTAGGACCTGAGGGGCACCCGGTGTGGCCTTCTGCTCTTGTAGGCTCTGCTTCAAGGCTCATGATTCAAAGACGCTCTTCTGCAAACCTCAGTTGAAACGAGTGGTTATTTGAGTTGTTAGCTTTCTACCTTTCTATCTTGAACCAGTCTGGCCATTCTGCTCGGACATCAACAATGCATTTTCGTCCAGAGAACTGCCCTCACTGGATATTTTCTCTTTTTCGGACTGTTCTCTGTAAATAACCATGCCATGTTCAAAATCACCTTTCTTCCCCATTCTGATGCTTGGTTTGAGTCCTAAGTATCAACTTGTGAAAATAATCGTAATATTTTTAGCGTTGTTTTCAGTGTTGTTATTTATAAGATCATTTTAAATTTACAGTACCTGTCAAAAGTTTGGACACACCTCAAACCCATTCAGGGTTTTTTCTTTAATTTTTCTTATTTTCTACATTTAATATTAATACTGAAGACATCAAAACTATGAAGGGTCATGTATGGAATTATGTAGTAAACAAAAAAGTGTTAAACGAACTCCAATATGTTTTATACTTCAGATTTTTCAAAGTAGTTTGCTTTGATGGCAGCTTTGCACACTCTTTGCATCAGCTTTAAGGTAATATGGAAAGGGTTTCAATTAACAGGTGGGCATTGTCAAGAGTTAACTTGGGGACTTTCATGCCTTCTTAATGTGTTTTCGACTATCAGCTTTGTTGTGCAGAGGTCTGGTTGAAACAGAATCTAAAGCATAAAACTTAATTGGTTTGTTTAACACTTTTTTGTTTACTACATGATTCCATATGTGTTCCCTCATAGTTTTGATGTCTCCAATATTAATTGACAATGTAAAAAACATTAAAAAATAAGGAAAACCACTCGGTGAGATGGTTTGTCCAAACTTTTGACTGGTAGTTTCCGGAATGTAAGCAGCAATGACTGTGCCACGTTCAAAGTCACCTAAATCTTCCCCATGCTGATGTTTGATTCAGCAGGTCGTCTTGATCATGTCTCTACATGCCTAAATGCATCAAGTTGTGACCATGTGACTGGCTGATTTGCGTTAACGAGCAGTTGAACAGGTGTACCTAATAAAGTGGGTGTATATGTGCAGGTTTGCGCTGCTTTATTTGTGTAATATACAATATTGCTGTCTTTATCTTTGCTTCACCAGCTACATCGAGAACCAGCAGAACTTGATGAAAATCACAGACAATGACTTCGCTAACTACAAAGAGCTGAAGAACCTGTGAGTGCCTCATGATTTATCTACATGATTTAGCCTATTTATAAGGACAATGTTCTGCTTAAAAACCCTCGAAGATATTATTCCCTGTCGTATGGTTCCCACTGAGGGACAGTGGCCGAGTGCAGTGGTTAGATGACTAATCAAACATGATGCATTATTGTGTGTGTAAAGATATGATCAGTTGACTGGCTGCCATGCCATGTAAGACTACTCTCTCCATCTGTGTGTGTGTGCTTGCGTGTGTGTGTGTGTGTGTGTGTGTGTGATTTGCCTTGCAGCACAATCACGGAATGCCGCTTGTCATCCATCTCTGATAAAGCCTTCCAACATAACTTCAAGCTCCAATATGTGTAAGTGTATTTTTTTCTTACGCCATGTCATTGTTTGTAACCGTCAGCATGCGCTAATTGTCGCTCTCGGGACTAAACTGCTGATCCTTGTTGTGGATCAGGTGACAGCACCATGAGTGCTGACCAGTACTGCTCAGCACTTCAGAACAACAGTACAGACCACAGCATATATACATGCTGGCTGGCTGTTAAGTGTCGTATTGGCTATAAAAATCTTCTAATTAAAACTGAAGGCCTACATGTTTTGAATCCAGCATATCTTGCTGATCTCCTAAGGAAGTATAGCCCATGTTAAGCTCTTTGTTCAGACAAGACTGCGATACATGATGGCATCCTATATATATATATATATATAATATATATCGTATATATATATATATATATATATATATTATATTATATATATACCATAAGTATGAACTTGTGAAAATATAATCTTAATATTTTTGCATTGTTTTTTTAGTATTTAGTGTCGTATTAACTATTAAACATTCCTTTCTAATTAAAAACTGAAGGGCCTACATGTTTTTGAATCCAGGCATATCTTGCTGATCTCCTAAGGGAAGTATAGCCCATGTTTAAGCTGCTTTGTTTCAGACAAGACTGCGATACATGAGTGGCATCCTATATAATATATATATATATATATTTATATAGGATATTATATATATATATATATATATTATATATACATTACCATACAGTATGAACTTGTGAAACTTAATCTTAATATTTTTTGCATTGTTTTTAGTATTTAGTGTCGTATTAACTATTAAATTCTTCTAATTAAAAACTGAAGGCCTACCATGTTTTGGATATAGCATATCTTGCTGATTTCCTTAGGCAGTATTAAAGGCCATGTTAAGCTCTTTGTTCAGCACCGAGGACTGTGATACATGATGGGCATCCTATAATATATATATATATGTGTATATATATATATATTATATATATATATATTATATAATATATTATATATATAGATATACATACCATACAATAATAATATCCATACACATATATATGTATATATCCATCCAATATATGCTGTATATAATACGCTATAATATCCCCTATTTTTTTAGAATCTATTAAACCCAGGGCATAATTGCAGATCCCAAGATGTATGAACCTTGTGAAAATTATTAATAGTTTTTTGCATTGTTTCAGTGTTTTTGTTTGTAAGAGATCATTTTTTTTTTTTTTTTTCTTTTTTTTTTTTTTTTTTTTTTTTTTTTTTTTTTTTTTTTTTTTTTTTTTTTTTTTTTTTTTTTTTTTTTTTTTTTTTTTTTTTTTTTTGTATGAACTTGTGAAAATTATTAATATTTTTTGCATTGTTTTCAGTGTTTTTGTTTGTAAGATCATTTTAAAGTTATTCAAAATAAAGTTAAAAGAAGTGGATTCATTGTGAATTTAAATGCTTTCTCACCTCAGCTACATTTCCTTTTCCTGGCTGCCTGCCAGCTGCTGATTTCCTAAGGCAATATAGCCCATCTTAAGCATTTTCTTTTAGCCAAGACTTTGATACATGATAGCGTGTATATATATATATATATATATATATATATATATATATATCTGTAAATAATCCTGTTATTTTATAATCTATTAAACCCAGGGCATTAATTGGGACAGGATTAAGTATGAACTTGTGACAATAATAATCTTAATATTTTTTCATTGTTTTCAGTGTTTTTGTTAGTAAGATCATTTTAAAGTTAATTCAAAATAAAGTTAAAAGAATTGGATTTATTGTGAATTTAAATGCTGTCTCACCTCATTTTTTCTCACTACCGAAAGATGAAAGTCCATAGGCGGAGCCTTATTTTAGCCACACCCCTGCATTTCACTGACCAGCAAGTGAGACTGTCCCTTATGATCATGTGGCTAGTAGTTACATCCCATTATTTTGAAAAGGTTTGTTACCAAACACCTTGATTTGATGGTAGGTTTTACGATTATATGTTCAAACCTGCCTTTGCTTGCAATGCACTGGCATTGAGTTGCTCAAAAATGAGCTAAAATTGTCACTAAGAAAATGGTCGGCACCAAAAAACGCTGTAGTGACTGTTTTGCGAGAGAATATTTCAAAACAGAATGACCTTACATATGATACAATGTACACATGATCAAAAGTTTTGGTAAAACTTAGTGGTACAGTTCTTTACATATTTTAAACCAAATTCACATTTGAACCAACTTAATAATAAAAAATATGTTATATGTTAAACACTTAAGCTGTATAAGATTTAAGAAATCAAAGGTGTATGTAGTAACGGATTATAATTTGAATTAATGATACTTTATCAACACCATTGCTTCACAGTATCAGCGTGTGCAGTGAACATATTTTGTAACCTAATATGAATTCCGAAGTGCATAAAGTGTTATGAGAGTAAAACATAATTCCTTGTGGGCAGCTATAGAAGCTTGTCAATCTTTCCATTACTGTGAATAAAATGCACTGGAGATCCACTGGATTGAAGGAAACCCATCTGTACATGGCTGACCCTTATCTTTACCATCTTGTAGCCTCTTTTCCTGGCTGCCTGTTTGACATGCTTAGGGTTGTAGATGAGACCGATAGCGGTCTGGAAGAAAGGGTGGTGGGCTGGTGGAATGGGATTTGGGGAGCGGGTGGCACAGTGGCAGGGATCAGTGGAGTGTGGACAGAGTCGGGGGTGGGGTGGGCGAAATCCGATCTGCCATCCAGCAGTCACCTTTTACTCGCTCACTTTGGCGTCTTATTGACAGCTGATGCATAATAAATACACTCCACTAAGGGTCCATTATGACTCAATCAATATTTCACCGAGCAATGCGTAGTGGGAGCAGATGTGCCCCTGAGGTCGGCAGGGAGCTGGCTGCAGGCAAAGAGATGGAAAATACGATCTATAGCAAAGAGGCTGACTAAGGGGTGACGAATAATAGTTTCACTTTATTTATTTTAATCTCCCGGAATCGGGGCTGTGTTAATCATCAAATCTGAAGCGGCCGCTGTATAGCGATTAACACCAGGACTGAAAGAAGTGGCAGCTGCGATTACCAGCCCTCCCTCTCTACCCCCATGGCAATGCAGATCAATCTAACCTGTAACAGATAGGCCCTGATGGCTCACCCATCTGACATGAACTTTTGAGAAAGGGGAAAACAAATATTTGAACCCCTGCTGGCCCCCATTAGCCCTGCCACAGAGAATCTGCATCCCTGAGGTGTGCTGCCTCCCAAATGCCATCAGCTGCTGCCACTTTGGCCTTTGTTTTTGCCAGACGAGCCATACCATCAGAGCCATGCGAAAAAGCAAAAATGATTTCAGTCATATTAAAGATGTGTGGTGTTCCCAGCAATTCATAATACATTGTCTCTTAATTTCTAAGTTTTCTGACGTTTCTATTTCTATAGCATGGAGTCCTGTCCACTTACAAGGATCATTTCATGAAATATTTTTTGCATTGTTTTCAGTGTCATTATTCACAAGATCTTTTTCAATTAATTGAAAATTGAGTTAGAACAAGTGGTGTTATTGTGAGTAAATGTAGTCTCACGTTCATGTCACTACCGAAACATGAAGCGTACTTATCCGTAGGCGGAGCCTTATTTTAGCCACACCCCTGCATTTTAAACCAGGAATTAAGACTGCCCCCCTTATGGCCCCATATGGTCATGTGTTGCGTAGCTATATCCCATTATTTTGAAAAGCAAAAATCTAAGATTACATCATCACCTACATTTCTAACATTTCTGACGTCTCTATTTAGAAGAGATCATTTCAGCAGGCACTGAACGCTTGATGGTGATCATGTGACAAAATAAGCAGCAAAGTCCTTCTAGTGGGTTCAAAATCTGAATAAAAATCCTAAGTGGAGTCCTGTCCAAGGCACACTGTTATCCAGGGATGGATGCCAGAGCCTCCACGACCTTGGCCAGGAATAAGTGGGGTTAAAAAATGTACATATTTCTAAAAAATCCGTAAAAGGAAAATGACTTACAAGTGTCATGTGGGCACCCCGGAGATGGAAGGAAATGGATATGGAAATCCCATGACGAGACAATCGGAGATAAGCTGAACCAGACCTTAAACCTGGATGGAAAAAAGATATGGAAACAAGTGGAACTGGGATAGTGCAAGGACGAATGAAACAGCCAGGGAAGTAGACCCGACTTTCTCACCATGATGATGGTCCATGCCCTCTCGCCACTCGGCCTCTGAAAACCGACATGGGTTCGTATCCCCCCTCTGGTGAGGTGAGGTTAGTTGGTCAGTTGCAAGGGACTGAATGTAGATCCTCGAGTAGTGGGGTTGCCTTGGTGATGGTTTACCTGTTGTCTTCTGTAATTGCAACAGGAAATATACTGCACTGTCACATAAAAGACAGTTTCTTGATTCATAAATGTGTGTGTGTGTGAGAGAGAGAGAGAGAGAGAGATGGGTAAAGGGTAAGGACTTCATATTAAATTAATCAGTGTAGGGGGTACACTGCATTATCTTCACCATTTTGTCAGTACCGGTACTACAGTGTTCTACATAGCGTTGCTTTCAGATGATGCCCAGATCACAAGAATCGGACCTTAAGCGAAGCATACGTGTAATTAAATTGTCCCTTGACTCAAATCATCCAAACTCTAAACGTATGAGCCATAGGAATGCTTAGCTAGGTTTTCTGTCAGATGTTATTATAAGCTTATAGAGGCATTGTGAAGAGTATCCCTACTTAAAGAGCTCAAAACACAGAATATAGTTATTGGTTGTGTTGTTACGTTTTGCACTCTAGATTTATGTTCTGTAACTCCATATCATTTCAGGTTAAGACATTTATATAATATATAATACCACATGGTTTTCTAACACCATCACCATCCATAGTCCCAATACCACTGGTCTTTATAGCACCTAATCATTTTATCATGGTTTCTAAGGAATTAGTTGCATTTGCATTTAAGGAAATCAGCACACATTGATAAATGCAGTTTCTCTGGTCTCTCTCTTTGTCGGATGTGAATACTTGACTGCTCACAGGAACCTGGCTGGAAACTCACTGATGTATATCAGCTGGAAAGTCTTTCACTTGCTTCCTCTGCTGAACCTGTGAGTCCAACTCCCTCTCTCTCTCTCTTTCTAAGGAGCTCTAAAAGGAATTCAGCAATAATGTTCTTGTACGGTTGTTATTGAACCCTTTCAACCTTGAAATCTTTGACAGGTTAACAAGTTGACTTACTGAAGCGCAGTGCATTATCATCATGTTAATAATCCAACTGAATAATATCAGGGGTATTCTATCAGTCAGCAAGTATTAGATAAAACCCCATTGGAACCACTTTGGCAAGCACTTTTGCTCAAAATGTATTACATTAGCAAGTTTTAGTAGATATTTTTTTACTTATATTTGTTGCTTAGTAATCTTTAATAGATAGATAGATATATAGATAGATAGATAGATAGACAGACAGACAGACAGACAGATAGATAGATACTGTATTGATCCCGAAGGATATTAAGGTCCCAGAATAATAATACAGCAACAATGATACACACTATAGTATACAATAAAGACTGTACAGGACATAACCAAAACAAAAACTGAATGTACATACATACATACACCTAATACAACATCTGACAGCCACACAACAAGCCTAAATAAAATATAAAGATAGACACTAATTCAATATACAATATACATATGGTGAAAATCTACAATGCAATTATGAATGAACGAATGACTGATATTTGAATTTAGGATTTGGATAATACGGAATGTTCATTATTAAAGCATATGAGACAAAAGTATTTCAGCTCATAAAGTACCTTATAGGCCTAGCAGATTAGGACTGGGTTTGAGTAGCCACTCTTATATTTCCGACATCAAATCATGTTTGCTTTTCTCAGGGTTCTGAGGGATAACCCTCTCGCTTGCTCGTGTGAAATCTACTGGCTCCAGCAGTGGCAAAGGGTGAAGCGAGCCGAAATTGACAGCCAACAGACCTGCGCATACAACAACTTCAGCGTCGAGCTCGACAGCTTTGAGATGGAGAACTGCAGTAAGTGCTCGTATTGGGAGTAACATTTGCTTCTCCCGCAACAGCGACTCGGGAATGCAGAATTTTCAACGCCACTGCATAGGTTTGCTGCCTTTAGTACGGTTTCTGGTGGGGCTAATGCCAGTCTCCTGTGGTTCAGGTGTCCCAGAGGTTTCCATCAACGCTCCAGTACTAACCATTAGGGAGGGTGGGAATCTGACGTTTGAGTGCCAAGTGACTGGTGTACCGGTACCCAGCATTAAATGGAGGACGGAGCAGCTTCAGTCCAGCTACACACTGCAGGTAAGATGCAGCAAAGGTTCAGTCTTAAAGGCCGTTTCAAAACTCGCCAAGTCAAATGCAATGATACCATTTATGTTTGGTGTTGATAGAGCACGAAGACATGAAGATTAAGATTCAGTAAATTAACATAAAACATCTACAGCAGCAATTTACCACTCCACCACACACGTTTTCCCATGAGCCTTTGGGTTTGCACCCATATGAACTGAGCTGATGGTGCTGGCGGATCCACCACGATCCTGTCCATTCCACTGAATGAAATGGTTACTGAAGATGAATGAATGTTAATAATGGTCAAATATATAAATATAAAAATGAGTCACCTTGTGCATTTAAGGTGATGGTAATTTCAGGCATTGCACGAGGATGATTGGGCGATAATGCCTCCTGGGTGTGTGGCAGGACTCATGGATTGAGAAGAGGTGGTACAGCACAGCAAATGTCCCTTTTGATGGGTCATAAAGCAGATGTTAATAATTGAGTGATTATATTTGGGATTGCCAATGGTCATAGTGTGAAAGAAGTAGCTGCATTTGCCGGTGTATTGAAGCGTGAAGGCAAAAATCCCAGTCTACAGCCTATTCTGGTCAGAAGGACGTTTTTTTTTTTTTTGCAATGTTATAGGCAAATCTACGCAAAGACTAGTCATAGTGGATATACCATATATGCCTAATTATCACTTATACTACACTTGATTCAAACCTCTATTCTAAACCTCCTATATGAGTCTCAAGGTCTTCTGTTAAATGACCGACAGTGAAGAGTTTCTCAGCTGTCGTTATGCTGCCCTACGGAAACTGGTCATAGATTCTAGACGTCACGTACTCTTGTAAGCACTTATATGTCGATATGTTCATGTGCGTATATAGCGTGGGATCTGGGGCTCTACCCTGGAGCAGGTACTTCAGCTGTGGAACGTCTCATCGAAGGACAACCTGCACAACCTGACCTGTGAGGCTGAGAATCAGGCAGGGCCAGGAGAGGCCGTGGTCCAGCTCAACATTGAGTGTAAGTCCAGTATACTGCCTTTCTCCACTGGGACGACTCCAGTATTGGTTGGTGTAGAGTTCAGGGGGAGGCTCTAGGCTATGGGATTTAGATATGGGTTCGGATTCACCCACTCAAGGACATTCACCTACCTACCTATTTCACTACGCTGTCTTTTTAGGGCTGTAGAGCAGCTTTTGACGTTATGTGACAATGTTTGATGTTTCTTAAGTAGTGTATGAGCTCATAAGAAAGCAGTCAGTGTTCTCCTTCAACTTGGTGGCCCTTATTCTGGCAGTTTATGGTTGTTCAATTGTTAGGTTTAGGCTGACACTTGTTAGTCTTGAGGTGGAATTAGAAAGGAGAAAAACTGGATAAAGATCCAGTATATAGCCTTCACACTGATTAAGAGAGTTAACATAATAATTAGAGTGGCATTTGTTAAGCAATTCCACAGTAGGGACGCACCGATATTGAATTTCTTGGGCCGATACGATAACCGATGTTCAGCACATTATTGTGGCCGATACAGATGTTAAAAAATGATAATTTTACCTTTCTGTATTTAAAAAACATCCACATTATAATCCATATATGAACTGTTGTTAAAAACTGGATCAGTAATGTATTTTAGCAATAAAATAAAATAATAATAATAAGCAATAAAACAGTTAGCTCAGACATGATTCAGACGATTACCTTGAATTGGTCCAGGCAGCAATGAGAACAATTAAGAGTATAAGAAAGCTTAGGATTGAGAACCCCCAAGAAAGAAATATAACTGCTTAATGAGTAACAGCCAAAAGAAAAAACAGTTAAATATTCATATGTAAATTATATAATAAATATCGGTTATAATATCAGCTAAAATTCTAATATCGGACCGATGCCGATAACAGAAAAAAAATCCATATATCGGCAAATAATATACATCGTGCATCACTACTAAAGATTCTTTGGGCAGAATTTCCCAGGAAAAAATTCATAGTAAAACTATGAATTGCTTGACAGTTTAAATATGAACTTTCACAGTTTGACCATGAAGTTTACAGTTCTACTATGAATTTTTGATGGTAATTTGGCCACTTCATGTTTCTACTGTCAAATTTCACAGTACTTTCTTTTCCTGGGTTTCCTTAAAGTATGGACATGTTATGCTCTACTAAGAGTGCACGATTTTTAAAAAAGCTCCTATAGCTAGTAGAAGACAGTTCTATGCTTGATGCTTTTTGAAAGGTCGACCGAGCAGAGAAGCAAACATCAGGATTTTAATGTGCCTCATAAAATCGGAGCTCCAAACTAGCCATGTAATCATCAATATCAGTACAGTGGGTACAGCTTTGCTTTTTTTGCCAATAATCTTCCACCGGGCATGTTTACAATGCGAGCGATCATTATCACCTCCTGTTTGGAGAGGAGGAAAACAGTGCTTGACTTCAGACAAATGTATGACCATCATGGGAGTGATAATGACTGTCAGGAAAATGGGATGATAACTGTCGTCAGATCTTATTTGCTCTCTGCTAATGGACTTCTCTCCCCCATAGTCCGGAAACATAATTGTGAGGATTGATTGGCAAGCGTTAGCTGCAAATCCATCCGAATAGGCTCGCTGGTGGACTGAGCCTCGTTAACAGCCCGCGCTTAATTACCCCCCGAACCGAGAGGGCGCTTACAGTGGTCTCCAACAGAACGATTTGATGCAAAGTGCAGACGTAAGATCGAGGCTATAGTTAGCTCCTAATGTGAGGCTGAATTAAAGAAAGGCCCGGTCTGTGACTCCTTTTGATGGCACCTGGCAATTTCATTCCATCTTAACCAACAAGACCTGATGTTATTCAACTCCTTCAACTCGTGCACTTACCGGAGTTAATGGACGGCCGAGAAACGTGAACCGAGCGATAGGAATGAGGAAGACTGTGGAACGCGGTGGCACAAAGGCTCGTGTTTATTCCTAGAACAGCACTTTGTCGAGGCAGGGTCACAGGTTAAGAGCTGCAAAACGATTACACAGGAGCGTGCAGCCCCACGCGCATCAGCATGTTCCTCGCATCATTTCCTGTATCTCACGTCTGCCGGGCTTCCAGGTGCTTCTTATGCTTAGGACCCTAAAAACAGGGCTGGGATTTATTATTCATGGAAGATGGAGCCCATCGATTCGTGGAAAAAATTACACGACACAACTCTTTAGCAAATTTTCGGCCATTAACTTTCTTGATTTGGCTTGATCGTGCTTATTGATTAGAGGAAATTATCCAGAGCATATGAGCAAAAATGTTCCAGATATGTTAAGTGGAAAAAGAAATGTCTAGACTACTTACAATAACATAGGTTTGTAACCAGTTTTCCACTCTGTATAGCGGAACAACTGAAACGCTTCAGAGCTAAAGCCAGCGTCACTGGAAAACTGGAGCTTGGGTCATTTTTTAAGAAATAAGTGTCACATAGTTGACATAAGTTACGATAGCTTCTTAAATGTAGCTAAGCTTTCTTTTAGGGATCTATTCTATTTTTTGGTATTTCAAATCTGAGGTGATGTTTCTTTATCAGCTAAGAAACACAAACCATAAGTGAGAAAGTTCGAAGAAAGTCAGGTCTTTGGAGTGACTGATGAAAATTTTTATTGCTAAAATGTTGATCTTTAATGTCTCATATTCTCACATATTTGTCAATCTCACTTGCGTTTCATTCTCACAGGTCTTTCTCCTAAAATCACTTAGGAGAAATAACATTATACAGTGGTGCTTGAAAGTTTGTGAACCCTTTAAAATGTTCTAGATTTCTGAATGAATATGCCCTAAAACATCATCAGATTTTCACACAAGTTCTAAAAATAGATAAAGAGAACCCAGTTTAACAAATGAGACAAAAATATTATACTTGGTCATTTATTTATTGAAGAAAATGATCCAATATTACATATTAGTGAGTGGCAAATGTATATGAACCATAGCTTTCAGTATCTGGCGTGACCCCCCTGTGCAGCAATAACTGCAACTAAACGTTTCCTGTAACTGTTGATCAGTCCTGCACACCGGCTTGGAGGAATTTTAGCCCATTCCTCCGTACAGAACAGCTTCAGCTCTGGGATGTTGGTGGGTTTCCTTCCTCACATTAGCTGCTCGCTTCAGGTCCTTCCACAACATTTCGATTGGATTAACGGTCAGGACTTTGACTTGGCCATTCCAAAACATGAACTTTATTCTTCTTTTTAACCATTCTTTGGTAGAACGGCTTGTGTGTGCTTAGGGTCGTTGTCTTGCTGCATGACCCACCTTCAATGAAGGGCAAGCCATCCCCTGGCCCAGATGCAGCAAAACATGCCCAAACCATGATACTACCACCACCATGTTTCACAGATGGGATAAGGTTTCTTATCTTAATGCTGTGAATGCAGTGTTTTTTCCTTTCTCTCCAAACATAACACTTTTCTTTTAAACCAAAAAGTTCTATTTTGGGTCTCATCTGTCCCACAAAACATTCTTCCAATAGCCTTCTGGCTCGTCCACATGATTTTTAGCAAACTGCAGATGAGCAGCAATGTTCTTTTTGGAGAGCAGTAGTGGCTTTCTCCTTGCAGCCCTGCCATGCACACCATTGTTGTTCAGTGTTCTTCTGATGGTGTGGACTCATGAACATTAACATTAGCCAATGTGAGAGAGGCCTTCAGTTGCTTAGAAGTTACCCTGGGGTCCTTTGTGACCTCGCCAACTATTACACACCTTGCTCTTGGAGTGATCTTGTTGGTCGACCACTCCTGGGGAGGGCAACAATGGTCTTGAGTTTCCTCCATTTGTACACAATCTGTCTGACTGTGGATTGGTGGAGTCCAAACTGTTTAAAGATGGTTTTGCAACCTTTTGTAACCTTTTCCAGCCTGAGGTCCTCAAAAATCTCCTTTGTTTGTGCCATGATACACTTCCACAAACGTGTGTTGTGAAGAGCAGACTTTGATAGATTCCTGTTTTTTAAATAAAACAGGGTGCCCACTCACACCTGATTGTCATCCCATTGATTGAAAACACCTGACTCTAATTTCACCTTCAAATTAACTGCTAATCCTAGGTTCACATACTTTTGTAATATTGGGTAATTTTCCTCAATAAATAAATGACCAAGTTCTGAAGGGTTCACAAACTTTCAAGCACCACTGTACAACAAGACACTGAGGTTAAAGGAGTTAAAGCTGAGGATTGGGCGACCTTTTTCTTGTCCTCATTTAATCTCTTTCAAGACTCCGTATTTTTGTTTTAAAGAATGAACTGGAGTTACTCAGTAAAGCAAAGAAAAAGCTCACAAAATCAATCATAATTTAAGGACTGAAGCTTTGTAACCCTTATTAAATACAGTCTTATTTGACTACATAAGTTAGTTCAATTCTTACATATATCACCTAAGCCCCCCTCAAGGAGGTCGGGTCCCTTTTTGAGTTTTGGTCCTCCCAAGGTTTCTTCCTTACAACATTTAGGGAGTTTTTTCTTGCCCCTGTCACCCTAGGCTTGCTCAGTTTGGGATTGGCCTTAGATATTAGAAGATAATCTAGTATTGTAAAGCTGCTTTGAGACAATGCTCCATTGTAAAAAGAGGTATAGAAATAAATCTGACTTGACTTTAGTTTGGTTGTAGGTCTGTACAAATTCCACACTTGGCTCATATGACCATTGATTGTCCATAACGCCACTCTGTGCCCAGTCCCAGTGAAGATTCTGTGGTTGCGGAAACCGGAACCGCAGCACCACTGGTGCGTGCCATTTGGCGTTGATGGCAACCCGGCACCGACCATCCGATGGCTGTACAACAACACACCTCTGGTCGAGACAATGTTCATTTACACGCAGCTGATCCCAGACTCGGGCGACGGCTCCGTCCAGCATGGCTGCCTCTTCCTGAACAAGCCCACCCACCTCAACAATGGCTACTACACGCTGATCGTGGAGAACAAGCTGGGCAGGGACGAGGCAACAGCCAGTGGCAAGTTCATGGACAATCCCTTTGATCCCTTCGATCCGGAAGGGATCATCCCTGGTGAGTAATTATCGTTATGGACTGAAATTTGTTACATTGATTATTATAGTGAACTTGTGGAACTATTGACATCTGAACCAGCGGTCAGACCAAACATCAGTTTGCATAGCAGGTCATTTTTCTTCTCAAACTTTACAAGATCAGTCTCTTTTTGGAAATGGTTGACACATTAAATGTAAACCCTGGATATTATTTCCAGTGGTTCTGTTATGTTATGGTCACTTTGCTGGAACAGTTTGGGTCCACTTAAACTTTAGACTCACTTCCAATCGGTGCATGTTATTCTAACCAGTCTCTAGGATGGAACAACTCTATTACGATGGGAGTGCCTTCCAGTGGCTGAACGGTTTTATGAGTATGAAAATGGCGTAACTCATATGTGATCTTTATCAGAACGTAAATCATGGAATCTATTTGGACAAATCTCGTTCCAACACTGTAGTTCTAGAGATCTGGGCCCCAGACTCAGAAAAGTGTCTCAAGAAAGAAAATCTTAAACATGTGTTTTTCTTTAACTTCATTCTTTAAACAAAATCTAACCAATTGTTATTCTTCAAATAGCTCCTTAAGAATTCTTATTTTTTCTTCACTCTTTTCTTAAGAACAATTCTAAGAACAAGTGGTATTCTTAAAAGCTTTGTTCGTAAATCTTTTGTTGACCTTACGACAGCCTCACACTGTAAGAGCTGACAAGGTAAGCAGCAAAACTGACCAAACTTTAAACAGTTTAGTTATTGGAAATGAGGTTTATGTACTTTCAACTCCAAGGTTTTAAAGCCTTTCGGGTGAAGATCATCCTTAAAATACAGACGTTTTATTTGGCTTTATTCTGTGTTTTTTTTGGAAGTTTTGTGGATTTTAGAGGAAAGAGAGAGGAAAATTTGCTTTCCACCATTGCCCCACAGTTGTCATATTTGTCCAAGGTGGTTTTTGTCCTGTTGGCTATTTCTTCCCCCATCACCTCTATTTCTTGTTTGCTAAAATTGTTTGAACATTGGTTTGATGTTTTTCCTCTGTTTTGCTCTCCTTTGAGTGGATTAAACTAAATAATGGAAATAATGGTCAATACAAATTCAATGGAGGCTTTCTTAAGGGAATATTTAAGAACTTTAGTGTTTGACTTAGTAACTGGCGCATTATTTCTTAAGAAAGCTTACGCGAATCAGGCTCTTGAACCTCTTTTTGTCCCAAGACCTTACTAACACACTGAATGTTACTACTTTATATACACCACTAAATTCCATCCAAGATTGCCATTTACAATCTTCTATATTTGGCTTCTTGACCTCATTCTTCATTAAAAAAAGACAATGAATAGTGGTCCCAAGGCAGAGTTGTTGATTTCCTAATTAGTTACATTTACATGAATCAAAAAAAGACCTAATCAACTTAAGTACTAATACTTGAGAAATGCTCTTGAACCAGCAGTGTTTTAGAATTGCAGCATAATTATAATTGTGGATGGTAATTATTTCCCCTATTTTCTTTTCCTTTTTCAAACCGTGCCAGTGTTGGACCCCGACCCAAGTAAGTTTCGTAAATTTTTCTGAAATTCAAATATTTTATAAAGTATTACCTTGTTTTATTGTGCCTGGTTTCCATTTTACATATTATTATATATTATTAGACTGGTAGATTACATGAATTTGCAATACCTATGGACAGTCATTAAGACTTTGGGCTCTGAAGGTTGTAGGTTCAAATCCCTCCAAGGGCCATTCTTGAGTAAGGAAGTATAGGCTGTTCGTTTCAGTTGTAAGGCTCTGGATGAGGGCATCAGCTAAATAGTCTGATTTGCCAGCTTATTGAGTCAAATAAAACTAGTAACTCGGTGCAAGGTGATTGTTTCTTCATTTATCCTGTTTGGAGACTGAGTGGATGTTATAAATGAATGTTTATATTCCAGCGTCTCCAACTAACCAATCAACGGAGGATGTGACAGAGAAGGTGGAAAGTCGGCTGCTGGGGGTAAGAAATTCATGGTCATGTTCAAACTCATGTTCTGGGAGGCTCATAACGATTCCTCCATGGCAGAGCTTGATCGGCGGCTTCTGTTTCCGTTTGCAGGTGTCTGTTGCCGTAGGACTCGCTGTATTCGCTTGTACATTCCTCCTCATCATGGTGCTGGTCATCAATAAGTGCGGGCAACACTCCAAGTTTGGCATCCACCGTAAGACCTGACTGCACTCCAATGCTCAGCTTTAATGCAGCACGTAGAGAGGGATGAGGATGACTGAATAGTTTACTTAAGACTTCTAAAGTGATGTCAGTGATGCAGTCGATAGACAAAGCGAGTTTGTAATACAAAGTACAAGTCGATACAATAAAAGGGTCCCCTATTGAGGTGGCTCTGACTTTCCTGGTTTAAAAGTAAGCTTTCAAGCTTTTCTAACAAAGCTTGGTAATGAGATTTAATTTAAAGACAAACCTGAGGAAAATCAGGTTCAAAACCATACCATTTCATCAGAAATCAGTTTAGATAGATAGATAGACCTAGACAGATAGATAGACAGATAGATAGATAGATAGGATGGGATAGATAGATAGATAGATAGAGATAGATAGATGGATAGATAGATATAGATAGATAGATAGAGATAGATAGATAGAGATATAGTTAGATATACAGATATACAGATAGATACAGATCGATAGATAGATAGATAGATAGATAGATATATAGATAGATAGATAGATAGAATATACAGATAGATATATAAATCGATATATAGATATATAGATAGATAGATAGATATAGATATAAGATATACAGATAGAGAGATAAGATATACAGATAGATAGATAGATAGATTATACAGATAGATAGATGATAGATATACAGATAGATAGATAGATAGATAGAGATATACATATACATAGATAGATAGATATACAGATAGATAGAAGAATAGATAGATAGATATACAGATAGATAGATAGATATACAGATAGATATATAGATAGATAGATAGATAGATATAAGCAGATAGATAGATAGATATACAGATAGATAGATAGATAGATATACAGACTAGATAGATAGATAGAATCTACAGATAGATAGACAGATAGATAGATAGATAGATAGATAGATAGACCAGATAGATAGACAGATTAGACAGATAGATATACAGATAGAAGATAATGATATATAGATCGATAGACCAGATATAGATAGATAGATAGGATCGATATAACAGATAGATTAGATACATACAGATAGATAACATAGATAGATAGATAGATAGATAGATAGATTATACACGATAGATAGATAGATATACAGATAGATAGATAGATTAGATATACAGATAGATAGATAGATATACAGATAGATATAGAGATAGAGTTAGATTAGATAGTTATATAGATAATAGATAATACAGATAGATTAGATAAGATATATAACAGATAGATAGATATACAGATATATATAGATATAGATAGGTAGACAGACAGACAGACAGACAGACAGATAGATGAAGTACATTATTTTACCGCGCAAAGGCTACTTTGCTAACTTTGCAATAAAGAATAAATAGGAAGAAAAAAGATATGAAAAAAAATAATCATAAAAAACGTACAAAAAAAGAATCATGGAATATAAGAATAACAACCATACCACACCTCACGTAAGTGAATAAAAAAATAGAAAACAAAAAATAAAAAATGAAAAATTACAGAAAAAAACGCTTTATTAATTTTAATAAAAATATATATACAGATTTTTTTGATTGTAAATTTTTTTTATTTTTGTATATAACTAATATTAAAAAACTTAGTTGAGCTTATATCTATATTCCTAAAACTCTTACATACTAAACAACAGATTTATTTTTGGCTCTTTAAAGTTTCTCTAAATTATAGTTAACAACATCCGTTTTATAAACCACAACCATTGACTGCTGCACTACTGTCCTCAATCTTTGCACCTACTACAGAACCCTGCGTGTCTCTGCACATGATTCATAGAAAACAGCATGCAGAAAACACCAATTTCCTGATATAAAAAGCACCCAGCTGAGTTACCCTTGTACTTTAGCCCATTTTAAAAAACGTGAGCTTCTTGTTTCTTCTACGCGGCCTGCGGTTTCTTTCTGAGCAATGCGCCAGATGGTTTTCCGCTAAGCTGTGGCGCTGTACACGTCAGGGGCTAACAGCTCCGAGAGAAGTTCTGCCAAGTCTTAAATTACAGTTTGGCAAAAGGTAAAGAGCATGAGGAGTGGCAGCCACGTGGCCAGCCATTAAAAAGAAAGAGTGATGGAGCCTTTTCAGTTCCCATGCTGCTCGTAAAGGTGGGCTAAGTTGAACCTGAGTGCCTCAGTGAACCTCGCTTGCAGCCGCCATGCTCAGTCCTATCCAGATCTGCAAGCGCTGAACTTGTCAGAGGCTTCACACGGCCGTTTGTGAAGGCGAAGGGATCTATTCAGGGTTTAAACCAAAAGTGGAACAACACCAGGTGTGCCAGCATTTTAGAGGAAAATGTACAGATGAACCATTATCAGGGTTCCGTTAAATCAAACCCATTTAAATGGTTAACATATGGTATGTTTATAGTTAGCAATTAGCTTATGTCAGAACTTATGTCAGATCATACAACTTCAGTACTTACAACTTCCATTAGTTTTGCATGATTCGCCATGCCCAGGCAAGCTACACCACGTGGACAAAAATTGTTGGTACCCTTCAGTTAATGAAAGAAAACCGACAATGGTAACAGAAATAACTTTAAATCTGACAAAAGTAATAATAAATAAAAGGTCCTAATGAAAATGAACAAATGAAAAGTCAGACATTGCTTTTCAACCATGCTTCAAACAGAATTATTATTAAAAAAAATAAACTCATGAAACAGGCCTGGACAGAATGATGGTACCCTTAACTTAATATTTTGTTGCACAAACCTTTTGAGGCATTCACTGCAATCAAACGATTCCTGTATCTGTCAGTGAGACTTCTGCACCTCTCAGCAGGTATTCTGGGCCCACTCCTCATGAGCAAACTGCTCCAGCTGTCTCAGGTTTGAAGGGAGCCTTTTCCAGACGGCATTTTCATCACACTCCTTCCAAAGATGCTCAATAGGATTTAGGGTCAGGGCTCATAGAAGGCCCATTCAGAATAGTTCAGTGTTTTCCTCTTAGCCATTCTTTGGGTGTTTTTAGATGTGTGTTTTGGATCATTTATCCTGCTGTAAGACCCATGACCTGCGACTGAGACCAAGCTTTTCTGACCACTGGGCAGCACATTTCTCTCTAGAATTCCTTGATAGTCTTGAGGACTTTCATTGTACCCTGTACAAGATTCAAGGGAACACCCTGTGCCAGATGCAGCAAAGCAGCCCCAGAGCCCAGAACATAACGAACCTCCTCCATGTTCCCACAGTAGGGACAGTGTTTATATCTTGATATGCTTCATTTTTCCGTTTCTGTGTGAACATAGAGCTGATGTGCCTTGCCAAAAAGTTCCATGTTTGTCTCATCTGTCCATAGGACCTTCTCCCAGAAGCTTTGTGGCTTGTCAACATGTAGTTTTGGCAAATTCCAGTCTGGCTTTTTTATGTTTTGTTTTCAACAAGGTGTCCTCCTTGGTCGTCTCCCATTAAGTCCCACTTTGACTCAAACATGGATGGATGGTGCGATTCTGACACTGATGTTCCTTGAGCTTGAGGTTCACCTTTAATCTCTTTAGAAGTTTTTCTTGGGCTCTTTTGTTACCATTCATATTATCCTTCTCTTTGATTTGTCATCAACTTTCCTCCTGCGTCCACGTCCAGGGAGGTTGGCTACAGTCCCATGGGTCTTACATTTCTGAATTATATATGCAGCTGTAGTCACAGGAACATCAAGCTGCTTGGAGATGGTCTTATAACCTTTACCTTTAACATGCTTGTCTATAATTTTCTTTCTAATGTCCCGAGACAACTCTTTCCTTTGCTTCCTCTGGTCCATGTTGAGTGTGGTACACACCTTGTCACCAAACAGCTCAGTGACTCCCTGAAGCCGTATATATAGGCCCACTGACTGATTACAATATTGTAGACACCCGTGATGCTAATTAGTGAACACACCTTGATTTAACATGTCCCTTTGGTCACATTTTTCAGGGGTGCCATCATTTCTGTCCAGGCCTGTTTCATGAGTTTATTTTTTTTAAATAATTCTGTTGAAGCATGGTTGAAAAGCAATGTCTGACTTTCATTTGTTCATTTTCATAGACTTTGTATTTATTATTACTTTTGTCAGATTAAAGTTATTTCTGTTACCATTGTGGGTTTTTCTTTCATTACCTGAGGGGTACCAACAATGTTGTCCACGTGTGTATCCAACACAGCAACATGGCACTGCAGTAACTTTAGCCTGTAGCTAGCTAGCATAGCTAGTTATATCTTTAAAGAGTCGTCCTTTTTGACTGCATTTCAGTAACTATTATATAAATAACTTATTTTTATATTGAATAATTCAAAGCAGTAGCTACAGTTTCTAGCTAAGTACCTAAGTAAATAGGTTTATAGTGTAGTTACAAACTAACATTAGGCTAACTGTTATACTATAGACAATCAATAAAATCGGTAGCCAGTTCTTTAGCATGATAATTAAGGTTTTAAGGGCTCAGGTGACTGTGTTGCCCTGATTGTATTTTTAAAGTAATAATAATACAGTCAAGGTGACTTGACCACAATCAGCACTTTAACCACATTTCACTGGTAGGTGCAACCCATTCAGATCATGCTACGTCAATTAAATAGCCCAAATGATCAGTGACACTTTAGTTAGCATGACATTTTAAGGTTTCATAAAGAAATTGTATCTTAACATAGAGCGCTCACAGTTTTCCTGCTTCTCCTGTATTGCAACAGGCTCGTCTGTTCTGGGCAAGGAAGACGACCTCGCTGTCTCCCTCCGGTTCATGAACTTTGGAGCGAGTCCTCCTTCCTCAGATGAAGGCATGTTGGATGTCGGACTTTCCAGCTTTGTGGAGAACCCACAGTATTTCTGTGGCATCATCAAAGACAAGGACATGTGTACGTAGAGTTCGCAGACAGGTTGTAGCAATGAGATCTTGATATGATAAAGCGTACTTAACGTTCACGCTTATTATTAATCCTATTTCTGCCAAGCTGCTACCGTTAAGCCTATGAGCTTCTACTGCTCAGTTCAGTTTTTCAGTATTGGACTATTCACCAGAAGAGTCAGGGTTCTGAAGTTGCTGATATGTATTCTTAGGGACTGTGGCGGTACAGCTAAGGCTAAGTTACTGCACTATCGCTCAAGTCCAAGCATTAAACAACGACCACTCTTGGCCCTGGAGAAGAGCCTTTAACTCTCAACTGCTTGGATTGTACAGTACAGTGCAAAAGTCTTAGGCCACCATAGACATATTGTTAACGACTGGACCCAAAAATGTCAAACTTTCTGTGAGCATTGGCATATCCTAGCTTTTTCACTCTTTTCCCTTACCAAAAAGTGGCCTCATGGCTTGAACCTTCCAAACAGACCATTCCTGATTGAGTTAATTCAGACTGTAGAAGGGACAACTTGTTACTGCTCAAGTGTAAGGAGAGGTCACACTAAATACTCGCCGCTGTAGCCGATTGAAGCTGTTTTTTTTTTTTTTACCATCCACATTTTTTTTTTTACTACTGCATACAAATCTCCTGTATTTTCTGGTTTTATTCTAATAAGGAAACTGTGAAATAATTATATATGGTCATTACACCATTGGTATAATAAAAACAATGGCATATCTAATCTAATGGTGGCCTGAGACTTTTGCACAGTACAGTACGTTCTAAGAAGGTGTAAATTTCATTGTGAATGTTATACAGGCCAAACACGAGTAATAATAAATCCCTATTGGTCTTAACATTGTATTGTTTTGGCTGAAAAACTGTAAATTGTGCGACTGGAAAAATGTTTGGCCATTTATGATACAAAAAGGCCATCATGCTCATGATGATAACGATTTGTTTCAGGCGTGCAACATATTAAAAGGCAAGACATCATCTTGAAATGGGAGCTGGGAGAGGGAGCCTTTGGAAAGGTTTACCTGGCAGAATGTGCAAACCTCTGTCCGGACACCGACAAGATGCTGGTGGCCATAAAGGTACGGCTCCTGGCTCATTACAGAGCCTCCTGTTTAAAAGCATTCCTTATGAATCATTGTCTGTCAATGGGTGCACTGAGGAACTAGAGAGCACTGCAAGACTTCCGTGAGTCATGCTTCTAAGAAGACGTGGGCTAAATCTGTGCATACTTATGTATTTTGTTGTTTTTTTCCAATAACCATGGTCAGAGCAGACAGGTTGGATAAACAGAGGTTAGACTGGTGAAGGCAAATCCATTATCAAACCATCCTGAACATGAGCAAGAGTGTAGCATACAGGTACGGTTTGTTCCCCAAGGTATAATGATGTAGTCAGACAAATAAGGACCCAATTAGGTTCAATTAATCGTACCTCTTTGATTTTCCCTTACAATAAACTAAAAGAAAAAAAGATCTGCTTTTCAGGCTACCAACAGGGGATTATTCCGTCATACTAAAATTGTAAATGGAAAGGATGGAGGGCAGTGCATTAACCTGTCAGGTTGCCCAACGTATCCTTTGGACCCCAACCCAGTTTGTACCCTGAAGCTCCAACCAAAACTCCACAGAATGCAAGACTAAAGCATTGACCTTATGTCCATGAGTCCAGGACATAATCAGTTAAGGGTTCAAAGGATAGCATTGGCATTGTATTAGAATGCTCAGAGGTCAAGTTCTGACCCTGCCAAGCTTAACTTCATCTTATGGGAACGCCTACTTTAGGTTTAACTCAAACCAAGAGGCAATTAGCGCCACTCTCCAGGGACCTGGTGTACTGGCTGGTTTTCCCTGGTGGATTCTCAGCTTGTAAGTGGGAATTGGCAGCAGTCAATGCGCAATCAAATCTGACAAATTATATACTAGTCAATCAGATTTATTTACATAGCACAAGCCCAAAGCGGCTTTACAGGCATGTAGGCCCACAGCCCCTAGGACAACAGTGGCAAGGAGAAATTCCTCCAAGTGTGATGAGGAAGAAACCTTGGGTGGACTACCACCAAGGGGCCCAACCACCATGGTCAGCCTATAGTGCAAAGACAGGCAAAGACAATAGAGATCTGATGTACTGTGCAAAAATCTTAGGCCACCATTAGATGAGATATATATCATAGTTTTAGCACTACCATATTGACAATATATAAATATTTATCAGTCTCTGCATTAGAATACAACCTGATTTTCATGTCTTTTCTGGTGGCCTAAGATTTTTGCACAGTACATCAGGTCTCTATTGTCTTTGTCTTTGCCTGTCTTTGCACTACAGGCTGACCATGGTGGTTGGGCCCCTTGGTGATAATCCTCCCCAGGTTTCTTCCTCATCACACTTGGAGGACTTTTTCCTTGCCACTGTTGTCCTAGAGGCTGTGGGCCTACATGCCTGTAAAGCCACTTTGGGCTTGTGCTATATAAATAAATCTGACTTGACTAGTATATAATTTGTCAGATTTGATTGCGCATTGACTGCTGCCAATTCCCACTTACAAGCTGAGAAGACAGGAAAATCAGGAAAACATTGGGATGCCTTTTGACTCTTCTACATTCTGAAGAAGCTTGACCAAGACTGGACTTTGGAAGCTTAGCAGCCAAGAAACCACTAAAGCTCACAAATATTGGAATGAAGATCAGATTTGGGTCCAATCGTCGCCAATATGTTACACACGGTCATTACACCATTGCTGAAACAACAACTCTAATGGTGGCCTAAGACTTTTGCACAGTACTGTATATATGCACCAGGGTAACATAGCAACAAGTCCCAAACTGGAAACAGGTGAGTCAAAGGTCGAGCATAATGTCAAGATAACAAGGCTTCATGCTTTTGTCTCGGACAGACGCTGAAGGACGCCAACGAGTCGACCCGACAGGACTTCCAGCGGGAGGCCGAGCTCCTGACCGTGCTCCAGCACGAGCACATTGTCCGCTTCTACGGGGTGTGCACAGACGGAGAACCTCTTGCCATGGTTTTTGAATACATGAGGCATGGAGACCTCAATCGCTTCCTTAGGTTAGTGCGTTGGCTTTAGGTCAAGTGTAAGTGCATCTGTGCATGGCATGGTCCAAACCGCACTGGGTAGCAACGCGGCAGAGCGCTGCAGCTTCTATATGCAGCTTCTATATAAATCATAAGTGGGTTTTTTTTTTTTTTTCTTGAATGCATTTGCCACTTAAAGATGGCAAAGACGGACAGTCCTATTACTTTTGCCGTGGTCGACTAGACAGACAGCACATACAATACAAGATTCTCTGACCAATTTTTACAGTCCTGCATGGAACTGAAACGCTGCCGGCGCTATAGAATCCGAAGCCATTAGCGAGTGCGCTAATAGATTTGAAGTGTGGTGGATGATTAGTTAAAGCAGACAATGCTTCCATCAAGGGGCTTGTCAAAAGAACTTTTCAGGACATGTCTTTTAAAAATACATTCGCATTGTACCTGTCACGGGTTTCTACAGACCTGGTTTCAGAATGAATTCTCGCTAATGGGGCAATTTGAACAAATTTCCAGGCAGTACATTCATCAAAAAAAAAAAAAAAAAAAAACTTAGCCCATTATTCCGGCACCTAATCCCAACTCGTAAGTAAGATTTCACGCGAGGTTCGTGCGTGACATGACTTCTGGAGAGAGTCTCCAAAAGTTCACGGCAAGTCCTCAAGTCTGCGCGCATCCAGCCCTGCAAGCTTCGTGTAATTCATCTCTTTGAGATGATGAAAAATGTGAGCCTGCCGGACATGTGGGATGGTGGGAATGGGAAGACCATATGTCCAGCACAGAGGAGTCTCAGTGACACATCCCGTGCGCAAAAGATCTAGTCTGCCAGGTGGTGGTGAGGCCAGATTGGGAGTGGGGGGACAGCGCATGCTGCCGAGGAGGTGGAAATCTCATTTTGAGGAGACAAATCCATGGATGTAGTCTCCAGTCTGTGCACCAGCTGCTGCTCTCCTGCCACCTGCCCTGATAAACTAATAGTGATGGCATTGGGGGGACCATTGGGGAACGACAAGGAAAAGTGACTGCACTGGAGACGCACGCATATTAGGACGAACGGAGATTGGGTTTGGTCGGCTGGAGTCGAAGGCACATGAAAAGGGGGCTGTTTGACTTGGCTAAGCGTGACGGATTGTTATGTGTGTCGGAAGTTAGACTCACGATGTTGATTGAATGAACGTCCAGGATGAAATGTGCATTATATTATATTGCTTAGTCCTTGCACTTTGTAGCTCTACAGTTACAGACTGTAGTCCATCTGTTTCTCTGCATACTTGTAGCCCCATTTACTCTGTATTCTAATAGTAAGGACCCCCCACAGGAGTTTTTAAACACCTCATTGTCAGTACTGGACTGAAACTAGTCCACCAGCCAAAAATGTCCAGCATCCTGTAGGCAGCGTCCTGTGAGCGCTGATGAAGGATTAGAGGATGAGCGACAGATGAGCTACTGGTGAAGCAATAAAGTGAATGTCTCTAATAAAGTGGACAATGAATGAACAGTGTTTTAAACTCCAGCAGCACTGCTGTGTCTGATCCACTCGTACCGGCACAACACACACTAACACACCACCACTACCGTGTCAGTGGTACCACAGTGCTGAGAATGATCCCAAACCCAAATAGTACCTGCTCTCTGGGAGTCCTGTGGAGGTCCGGACCATTAGACAACAGAGTACAAAGTATGTCAAGAAAAGTCTGTAATTGTAGAACTACAAAGAGCGGCAGCACTTAAACTTAACCAAAGAATACGCAGAATAGAAACTGAACAATACAGAACGCCTCAGGCTTTGTCACAGTACTGTAACGTGCATTAAACCTCTAGAAAGTTATTCAAGGCATTTCAATCATACGATAACGTAAGGATACTCCAGCATGCATATGGGTTGATGAAGGGTCTTGAAACAAAGCCGGGGCTACAACTCAATGAAGTACTTTTAGTGCAATTAGTGGGTCCCCATTGGGAACTTAAGTGGGCTCTATACCATACCTAAATGTACGTCATGACATACTAAGGAAAACTGCTGAAAACTGAACATACAGTGCAGAAGTACTGCAGTAAGAGCAAACGTTTTAACCATTAGACCAAATTCTTGGTCCTACTGGGCTGTTCTGATGTGTGGAGTTTATTTGACATATGTGGGATTGATTATTTTTTATTTCTTCTGATTTTGTATTTAAGAATGTAGTCTACAGTACAGAATATACCTTGGCATTCAAATGCTTCGTCACTTGAACATTTTTTTTTTTTACCCCCAACTTCAAACCCTAAATGAGCACCCCAAATAAAACACCCAATGGGGCGACCTTCCAAAGACGATGCATGTAACCCATCCAGCCGATGGCGATAATGCACCAATACGATGTACCAATCGCCATCAAACCCAAAAGAAGAACGACTAGAGTGCAATCATAGGCATATTATATTATATGAATGTAGGGGTGCGATGTCAGACACACCCAAAGGTTTCATTTTATTTTCACTTATTTCATGTCTTTATTGATTTTATGCATTGCATTACATTCCTTTGCTTTATTCCTGCTTTTAATAATTAATTACTTACAAATATAGGCGTAAGAAACAAATCAATTGTGGTCTGGAATGGAATAATCCTATTTACATTACTTCTTATGGAAAAATTAGATTCCGACTTCAAACAAATTTGAACGGCCTTCCGGAAATTGTTTTTCCTCCAAATTCCAACAAATGTTCCGATTTTGAACATCGGTAAAACCTGTACGCTTTAGAAATGAACTGGGTTTCGACTTCAAACAAATCTGAATTTGAACGGTCTTCCAAAATTAGTTCAGTCTTCTGAGGTTCCCCAGCGGTCATAATTTGAGATGCAGCTTATATTAAAATATCAGAATCATATACAGTGGAACCTCAGAATTCCAATTCAGACATCAAACAGTCTTTTTGAGATCGTTTTTCCTTCAAACATCAGCAAAACGTGGACACAAAACGTGGACACACTGCATTCCAAATTCTAACAAATCCAAATTGCCTTCCAGAACCAGTTAATTTCGAAATCTGAGGTCCCACTGTATATCGTTTGGGACTTTCCAAAGATTCAAGTCTTTCCTGACCCCCATACAGGGCTCACGGGCCAGACGCTCGGATCCTGGACGAGGTGAAGATTCCGCCGATGGGTCAGCTCACCCTGCTGCAGATGCTCCAAATAGCCGCCCAGATCGCCTCCGGAATGGTGTATCTGGCCTCGCTGCACTTTGTGCACAGAGACCTGGCCACCAGGAACTGCCTGGTTGGGGAAGGCCTTGTGGTGAAGATCGGTGACTTTGGCATGTCCAGAGACATATACAGCACTGATTATTACAGGGTATGTCGACTTTAACGTGGCTTCAGGTTCTTCAGATGCTGCTCACATCATGGTAATCCAAACTCTCTCTCACAGGTTGGAGGTCGAACCATGTTACCCATTCGCTGGATGCCGCCTGAAAGCATCATGTACAGGAAGTTCACCACAGAGAGCGATATCTGGAGTTTTGGAGTCGTCCTTTGGGAGATCTTCACCTATGGAAAACAGCCCTGGTACCAGCTCTCCAACAGTGAGGTACAACACTGTCCACGCCCCAGACATGCTACACAGAGACCTGCATTAGAGTTTTGTTTTAAATGAATTGCAAGAGGTTGTTTCGATACAAATTAGGTCCTATTAAACGATCACAGTGCCTGTAGATAATGCCGTTTGAAACTCCAGCAGCACTGCCGTGTGTGATCCACTCGTACCAGCACAACACACACTAACAGAATGATTACGAAAACATACCTGATCTGTGCTGGTCCTTACCTTTAGAGAAAAAGTATGTCGAGAAACAGATGGACTACAGTCTGTAATTGTAGAACTACAAAGTGCATCTACTGTATATAGTAAGTGGAACTGATACAATGGTGCAGAATCAAGGAGGTGTAACAAATAAAGTGACCAAAAGTGACTGTCGCAGTGAGTGCTGTGGTTGACAGCCTAACCCGGTTGGACCGATTGGGCTGCAGTTTGGGAAGCAGCTCGAAAATATCTCCTGTCCAATTTGCAGCAAGGCTACAAAACCCCAAATAAGCCGAATATGATTGCAATTATACCTTCACCACCCCACGCGTCCTCCCTCCACCCCTTAATAGTACATTAGCACTCAGGGTAATAGCCGTGTAACAAGAGCAAGGCGATGTTTTCACCCTCCAAATCTGACAAAACACAGCAGAGAGGGTTATAAACACAGTGGTCAACCACATTTCAGGCCTCACATTAAGAGATGTTCATCACAAAACGTATATTGTCCACCGCCAAAAAGTTTTCCATTTACACTTAAACGCCAAGCCTCATAATACAATTCAATTATAGGCGGTGTCCCAATGTGGATGCTGTGTGCTAAACAGTAAGTACAGTCTTTAGATGAACTATGAGGTAGACCTGCTTTAAAAGGATACTCTAGATCAGGGTTTGATTCTTCCCTCAAATCTGTGTGGGGTTTGACATGTTCTCCATTGGGTGTACAGGGAGTATTCCTGGCCTGTGCCCACTGTTTCTGAGATCCATTCAGTTAACAGAGGATGTTTTGCAAATACGACGTTGAACCTTGTCCCAGTGCTACACAAACACCGCTCAGTCAGTGATATAAGGCATAAACAACCCCATGTTAAGTGGATCAGCCTGAGCCTTACGCACTTACGACAGAGACTTACCCATAGATTTATCAGTATTATGAACGGTCCAGACCTGTCCGATTAAAGACTGAGAAGTGGACTCTAAGCGTAACCGCAACTGCACCATTATTGGAAAGCAGGCTCTCCTCTTTCAAGGGCAGGGTAGATCACTTTTCCCATTTGCTCAATTTTAATCCACTTAAGCCTCATCTTCACCCTAGGCCACTGTGGCCTAACCTTGTTAACCTAATCCTTGCCGGCTTGTAATGGACAGGGCTAATTATGGGCTTTCTAATTGTAAAGGTCATAGATAGATAGAGTGCCCGTGACTTTCCATCCTGACTCTTTGAGTTTTGGTAAGGGTCAATGCAAATCTTTGTTTATTCATTGCCGTGATTGATAGGCCATGTCAGCGTGATGTAGTGGATCGCTGCCTCAACCCTCCTGTACCGTTCAATTTAAGCAGGAGTTGCCCGAGGGCTCAGAGACGCTCGATGCTAAATAGTTAACCAGTGGTGATAATGAGAGAGTCGTGACAATGATCAATGGAATAACAGCTCATGAGAAACACTTCAGTCCATTGAGTCATTTATAGACACACCAGAGTCTCAGGAATAACTACAATACTGTGTGTAACCATGCAGAAATTGGCTTTAACACAGCTTTAAAGAAAACCTCGCATGGATCCAGTGAATACTTTTTGTTTATTTAAAGTATTTGCTCAACAAACACTTTTGTGTTCGCGGCCTAACCCAATTCAAGGTCACAACGGGCAAGGGCCTAACTGACAACACAGGGTGCAAGATGGAACCAATTCTAGACAGGGTGCCAATCCATAGAGATACCAACTGACTCCACAAACTCCACACAGGCCCAATAATAACAATATTTTGTTTGTTTTCACACTTAAACACTTCTGGGCAGGATTGCAGTTGGTTTCACAGCCTTTATCAGCATGAACATGTACCTGGCATAGTCCATCACAAGACTGGTAAGGTGGCACTGTTAGAGAACAAGGAGATGATCCTCAGAGCTGGTCTATCCCAATAGTGTCTGTGTGAAGCCAGCCCTGGCTTGAAGGCACCTTCAGGACTTGAACCCGGATTTGGTGGTGGTGGGCTTGGAAAGACTGGATTATTAGACAGTGGTGTTTTTTAATAATGAAAAATCTTTCTCAAGTCTCCCTGGATAAACTAAATGAAATGCTTTTATTTTTGAAAAGACTAATCCTCTGTCTCCCCTGCAGGCCATCGAGTGCATCACACAGGGCCGGGAGCTGGAGAGACCACGGACATGTCCTAAAGAGGTTCACCAACTCATGCAGGGCTGCTGGCAGAGGGAGCCCCAGCAGCGGATGGTCATCAAGGACGTCTACAACCGGCTCGTAGCTCTGGTCAAGAACCCTCCGGTTTACCTGGACATCCTGGAGTGAAGCCAAAGACATATTTGGAGAAGGAGTGAGAATAAGGGGGCGGTGAAGAACCTTCACATTCGCCTGTCCAGTCGAGAAGGTCAAACATCAGGACTTCAAGAGGGACAATGATGGCTGAGAAGCAGAGCATTTCATAATATGTTTGGAAATAAGCCGAAACTGCTTTGAGCGTCGGTAAGTCCTTCAGGAAATAGTCAGGAAAATAATGAACTGTCACACCTCTGGTTAAAGTTACCCTGAACAACATTTTTTTTATTCATGAATGTGCAGCTGAAGTAGCATCATGCTTCAGGTAAACAGGAGTGGAGTTCAGTCTCTTACTTTTATGCTTTATTTAGCTAAAACCTGTCAAACTGCAAATAAACTACACTAGCACTCATTTGAACTGATGAAACTATTCTAGATAAGTTTAACAGCTAGATATGTTTGGGATTCAAGTACAGGAGTCTTGATTTGTATCATGTTTTCCAAGCAAGTAACTGAAACTGTCAAAATAGCTTACAATAACTACATTAGTTCCAGTTTGTCACAGGCCTCACGAGGAACACTAACAAGTAGCAAAACCTCTCAAAACAGCCAAATGTACTACATTTAGCGTGTGTTTGTCACATAGAGACAAGTGGGTTTTTATT
This sequence comes from Ancistrus triradiatus, assembly GCA_025084515.1. Lineage (NCBI taxonomy): Eukaryota > Metazoa > Chordata > Actinopteri > Siluriformes > Loricariidae > Ancistrus > Ancistrus triradiatus. The sequence goes on along the minus strand of JAJAGP010001847.1, from coordinate 17,507 downwards.
ATCTAAGTCTTAATTTGAATCCTATTTTCAGATTAGCAGCCAAGCCTGAAACAATAGCTAACTGCTAATAAACTGTTAGCAGTTTGCCAAAGCTAGACGAGTGTTATTTCAGTTCGTAAATCATGAGATTAACTAACTAGCAGCCAAACCTGTGGATAAAAAAAGTGTACTGCTAATAAACGACATTAGCAGTTTGTCAGGTAGATAAGTATCTGAGTGGTAAATCAGTATCTGAGTCCTGAGAGCTAACTGCTCATGTGCTACGTTAGCTTATGTTTGCCATGTAGATCCGAGTGAGTTTTGACTTTAATCCTATTTTTAGAGTTTGATTTATTATAATGAACCACATTAGCAGTAGGTCACAAAGGTAAAAGTGAAGTTTCAGTATTTGACCCATGAAAAAGTAGCTAAAACTTGCCATAAAGCAAACTGCTAATAAAGTACATTAACTTGTGTTTGTCCCCTGTAGTTACGAGTGGGATCTGAAGTTTGATTGAATCATTTTTCAGAGATGTATTTATTAGCAGCCAGATCTGTTAAAAATAGCTCACTGCTAATAAACTACGTTAATATGTGAATTATGAGATTAACTAGACAGAAACCAAACTTGTCAAAAACTGCTAATAAATGACGTTAGCACTTTGCCAGGTGGTATCAAAGTCGTGAGGTTTATTTAATAATAGGTAAAACCTGTCAAAAGAGCTAACTGCTACTTTGCTACATTAGCTTGTGTTTGTCACATGTAAATACGAGTGAGTCTTGACTTTAATCATATTTTTAGAGGTTGATTTATTAGCAGCCAAATAGCAAAATGCTAATAACCATATTAGCAGTTGGTCACAAATAGGTAAGCGTGAAGTTTCAGTATCTGACCCATGAAAAAGTAGCTAAAACTTGCCTTAAAGCAAACCGCTACTAAACAACATTCGCTTGTGTTTGTTAGCTTGAAGTTTGATTTACACATACAGTATTTTCAGAGATTTATGTATTAGCAGCTAGAGCTGTTCTAAAATAGCTAACTGCTAATAAACGACGTGAACTGCTTATAAACTACATTAGCTTGTGTTTGTCACATGTACATACAAGTGGGAGCTGGAGTTTGATTTAATCAGTTTCAGAGATTTATTTATTAGCAACCAAACTTGTCAAAACGATCTAACTGCTAATAAGCGATGTTACCAGTTTGTGAGGTAGTATCTGAGTCGTGAGGTTTATTTAATAATAGCTAAAAACCTGTCAAAAAACTGCTAATATGATATGTTAGCTTGTGTTTGTCACATGCCACACTTTAATCATATTTTTAGATGTCGACCTATTAGCAGCTAAACGAAACTCAGTTGTTTTGCAGTTCAGGGGAGCTTTAGCCTGATGAGATTCTGTTCATTTCCTGTCAAATTTGTATCATAACCCCCATGTCTCTCCTTTTTTCCCTCAAAATGACCCTGTCTGAGAAAATGGTGGCCATGTTTTCCATACTGTGCCAAGTCGATTGCACTATTTCAAAGTTCACACCGCCTTTGTCTTGCAATTCCAAATAATCGAACGTGTATTATAGCGAAACGTATTATGAGTGCACTTGAAAAAAAAATTGCATGTATTGGACTTTATTCTTCAAACAGCACCACTTTTGCCAATCCCTGTAATTGTTACTTTGCGAGAAAGCCCTGTATTATTCCATTTAGCTACAGCAGTGACACGGGGAAGGGTCACACGGGCTCATCATGATCCTGCATGTGAGAGCGTAGGTGGTGTCCATAAACAGTGTAAAAAGATATTCGCCTCTGTTGCTACAAGTTTATATGCTAACGTGAAATTCCGCTACATGCAATGCAGTGCCCCTTGCTGAGTACAGGGCTGCATAGTCCACCATAGAATTTATGTCATTTACATTTATGTAATTTATCCAGAGCAACTCACAACTGATGCAATCCTGCAAAGACCCTCAAGGACCCAACAGTGTCAGCTGGCAGAGGTGGGATTTGAACCCTGGACCTTGTGGTCCACAGTCTAGTACCTTAACCTCTAGACCACCACAGACCCTTACAATGGGCACACAGGAGTCTGATGAGTGCCGTTTCCTTTTCCATTACCGGTTCAGGGGGCACTGTGGGACAAAGAAAAGCCAGTGGAGGGAATGTGTTGCTCTGGGTAATGTTCTGCCGGGAAACCCTGGGTCCAGACATTCATGTGGACTTTAACAACACTTACAGTACCTAAACATTATTACACACCAGTTGGTTTAATATTTCGGCTGATCGTTGTATATTTTCCAATTAAACAAACACTTCACTGGTCTTACTTCAAGCTTGATTTGACTGTAAATATTGCAAGAAGTAATATTGTTCAATATTAAATATCTGTCCTGTTCCGGTATTACCCAAGAACCTTTTTATGGTACAAAGTTTCTGCAATTTTTTTTTATACATAAATATTAAAACATGCAAAACACTGTCTGCAAGGGTTTACATGATTTGCGCTTTAACGTAATGCATCAAAACATAAATTGGACATGTTAATCCTTTGTTTAAACGTGCCGATTGTTACCCGGGGAGTTTTTCTTAACCTGAACAGGGGAGCCGAACTTTCATAAGACTTAATACGATTTATCTGTATGACCTGCATTCTCAATTTCTTAGGAATACATCTATGACAGACAAAACAAGTGGAATCTAGCTCCTATGCTAGCCATATTAGCAATTAGCCACATCACAGTAGTTGTACAAGAGAAACCTAGCTTTCCCAGAGCGACTCAGTCTCTTCTTGTGTAATTATTGTACAAATAAATGACTGAATAAAGTCTTTGTCATTCTGTTTCAATCTCATTTTCTCATTCTGCTCAAGGACACGCACACACACGACTCACTATACTGTAAGGACTTTCCACTGGCATAACGACCACTGTAGCTAATTCATCTTACATCTACCTCTAACCCCAACCTTATCCTCAGTAACCTACAGCAAATATTTTGGCTCTTTCTAGGGGGGCTACAGCACCCCCAAAATGGTCCCTAGCGCATAAAAAAGCACGCATTATTATTTTCATCGTCAGTCATTTCTCTCTTTTCAACCAATGTAATGAAATTTAACGCATCAGGACCTAGAGGAGGCGCTGCTGCCCCACACGCAAGTGAAAACATTCATTAGATGATTCTTGGAATATGATGATTATTCAACCGGTTTCTATTTTGGTTCCAATGAAAGTTTTGTAATGTATTTAAATAAAAGCGTTAGTCTGTTAACACAATTATATTTAAAAAGCTAGCATGGCTAGTACTGCCACTTTCGCTTTATTTGTTTTTGTTTGGGTTTGACCAGTTCAGACCTGGCTGGTAATGGGCTCTGCACGTTTTAAATTGTATGCCAGTTGTATAATGCAAACCTTTTTGGGTCATTTTCAAATTCTCATTCGGGCTTACCTCTAGACCCCTCTTACTGAAAAGCGTAGCTTCCCCCATTCATAAATGTCCTGTGACGCATATTCGGTCCTCACAAGTGAAAATTGTGTAGACATTTGGTCCTCAGAAGTATAGAAACACACACACGCACAGGTTGTTGACATTTCGTATTGCTCTTCTATGCAGTTCAATTCATCACGTTGTTTCGAATGCTAAAATGTAAAAAAAATCTTAAATATAAATGTGTTACAACTGTATTCAAATGGTTTTAAAATGAAATCACGAACAAATTCCTGTGTTGACCAGAATATAAATCAAATAAATCCTATTGCTTTGTATAAATGACTATACTTTTACAAAAATGCCAAAAGGAACACAAAACCACACTGATTTGAATACGGGTCATTTTTGACCACTTGTGGAAGACTGTAGGGTTCAATTACTCATGCATCTAAGACTACAGTCAATACAAATATTTGCTAATACTAAATAAGCACTCGACGCCGTGCACTAGAGACTGTAAGATTATGAGTTACACTCACACCTTACATCCTCACTACACTATTACCGGGCTGATTGAGTATAATGACATCTAATAGCACGGTTTGGAAATAGCCACTTATTTCCTCTGTAGTAAATCACATCAGTCTCAAGCGCGCAACCAACAAAAGGCTCTGCTGTTACAAGGCGCATGGCATTGGTCCGTTTTCTGATTACTGAAGAGTTTAGATTGACTCATTCATCTGCTGCTAAGGCAAAGCAGCATACATGCGTTAGTGAGCTATTAATATGCAGTAATCATAAGATTATTGTATAGAAAGTTGGGCACAAGTTTGGGCACCCTTGGTCAAATGATACGTTTTGTTGATTTTCTGAATGAAAAAAAGAGTCAAGCTTTAGATCGAACAAACGTAGCCTACATACGATGCATGTAAAAGGCTGGAGAAAAAAATTGGAAAATCTGTCATGTGTGTCTCAAATCTTAATCGACTTGGTATTGGTTCATTAAAGTTTCCAGTAATGTCATATTGAAGTATCTTTTTTTAAATTAAGTATCTGCTAAATCCTGTTCTAGATTACTGGGATAAAAACCTAGCCAAACCCAGACAAGGTGCCAATCCAACTCACCCACTCACACTGGGATACTTTAGAGATGTCAGCTGACCTAACAAGTCTTGTAACCTGTAAGGAAACCAGAGTAGGTGAAGGAAACCAGTGCAGACCCTAGGAGAACATGCAAACTCCGCAGAGTCAAAAGCCAGGAATTGAACCATGGCTCTTTGGAGCTGTGAGACGACAGCACCAACCACTGCGTCTGTTACATTTCTTTTCATTTAGAAAGTCATCAAAGTGTGGTCAAGCAGTTCCAGTACTGGACTATGGACCAGAAGGTCCAGGGTTCAAATCCCACTCCCTGAGCAAGGTCCTTAACCCATAGTTGGAGCTAGCTCACGTTCGGACTAGAGACTGTTCTAACTCGGTTGGTATGTTTAGAGACTTATTTGTGTAAGTCACTCGGGTTGTGTAGATGACTTTTTGTTACTTCTTTGTACCAAGGTGTAAAAGGTGTTTGTAAGTCTACGTGCCTGTCCTATTGTGAGTAGTATTGCTTTGTTTGCCCCCCACTACCTGTATACTACATCTAACCTATAACTATATAGACTGGCTCACATACTCTCATTGAGTCTGTTTCATCTGGCTGATCTTCCGGGTTCTCCACAAGGTTCTGCAATGTCACATAAATTTTTCCCCAAGATCTTGTACTGATGATTCGAGATCTGGACCACTGCGCAAAGTCTTCTCCAGCACAACCCAAAGATTCTCAATGGGGTTCAGGTCTGGACTCTGTGGTGGCCAATCCATGTGTGATAATGATGGCTCATGCTCCCTGAACCACTCTTTCACAATTTGACCCTCTGAAACTGATGAACCTCTTTTCCACGACCACAGGATGTCTTTCGACATGGTCGTTTAACAAATGAGAAGCTCCTCACTGCATCAGTTAGGTTGAATAATTTGTTGCCAGCTGAAACAATCACCAATGCAGTAATTATCCGATGGGAGGCTCTTTTTTAACTATTTGCTTAGTTAAATCCAGGTGGTGACCTCTTTTTTTGGCCAGGCAGAGTATTTACATTATACTAGGATAAAAGGACCATGTGACTATGGTAATGAGCAACACTGACCTTATTCATCTGAATCCACTGAAAAACAATTGGACAGACAATTAGTCGAATCTTAGCTGAAACACATACACACCTGACTCTGACACTAGTACTGACACTGTTCGAACACACAGCACCCCGGTCCTCAATCCTGCCCCCTGTTCCACAGAGAGAGGTAATGGACTGGCTAATGTTACTGCTGGCCCACAGCTACCGCACGGCCTGTTTAAACTCGGCTTTCCTGGACCCGAACCTGGTCGTTCCACTCCATCTGCCTGCACCTGACCGCTTACAAGGGATGCAATCAACTGCGCTCTAAACAATGCACTCAAATCAAACCTGATGGGCCGATACACTAACATCATGTGGAGAAATGGATTATGTTCTCACACTGGTTCTGTTAGGCACATTTTCATTTAAGTGTTAATGATTTGTGTTTGTTCATATACAGTTGTGAGATAAGACTGAAAACAAAAAGAAAATAATTATTGATTTCATGATTGTTTTTCACAGTTTTTTCCACCACCTATTCTTGTCAGGGTTGTGGGGAGTCTGGAGACAATCCCCGAAATTGGATTAAGCGAGATATGAATATGAATGATTGCTCACTTCAATTTGCCTTTTGATCTCATTAAATCACATTAACTGGTTTGTTATAGTCCATAATGATTTCCTTAATGATTAAGGATTGTTTTATCGTAAGCTTCACTAAACTTTAATATTTAAAACCTTTTGATTTTCCTATTTAAATAAATGAAGATTATTAGTATTGTTAAACTCTTATGAAAGGTAATGCCAGAAATATTATACTTGTACAGTACATGTATTAAACAGACTATTAAAGTGTATCATAAAGCAATGCAATTCACATATGGAATAATAATAATAATAATATTAATAATAATAAAATGAATAATAATAGTTATGATAAAACGAATAATAACAAAATATAATAGTAATAGCAATAATAATAGAAGCAAAAATAAATTAATAATAACCATAATAACATACCAATAACAAAATAATAATTATTAGTATTGTTATTGTTAGTATTTTTTGGTAATAATAACAACATTAACAACAATAATGATAATCATCATCATAATAATCACAATAGTAATGACAATAAAATGAATAACAGTAGAAATTAATAATAATAACAACAACAACAACAACAAAACACCAATAATAAATCATCATTATCATCATAAACACAAACATAATGATTATCAAATGAATAATAATAAACAGTGATGAAAAACTGAATAGTAACAGACATAATGATAATAATATTAGAAATAATAGTAATAATATAATTAATTATAATAATAATAACAATTACAATTATAATAATAATAACAATACAAAATAATATCAATAGCAATCATTACAGCAGAAGTAAAAATAATAAATATAATAATAATAATAATAACAATAATAATATATTCAGCTTGCTTTACGCCTACAGTAGGACCGTCTCTGGTCTGCTCCTGCCCCCTTCTGACCACAACCGCACTTCATTCTCAAGCACACAGACACACACAGGCTTTGACACACAACTAAAATGTATTATTTACAGCAATTGCAATTTAACAATATTAATAGCAGCTGATTGTTTTTCTCATGACCTACAGTTTAGCTCTAACGTTTAGACACCAAGACTAACTGAAGAAAAATTATGTATTTATACCAAGAACAGATAGCGTTAGACCAACATAATGTTGTTTAAAAGTAAGTAAAATGAACTAAAATGATAGAATAGAATAATGCACTACCTATATGTAAGTGTATAAACACTGCACACACTCCGTGCTATTACCAGCTATGGAATATTTAAATTATTTAAAGCTTATCTTACCATTTGATTTCATCAGAGAGAAGAATACGCACAACAACCACGCGACAGTCTGTCAGAGCAATACCTTTTAATGCCATATGCTCACTTTATTATGCACTTTTTAAAAGACACAACATCCTCAATCTGCTGTCAGACAGTAATTATAGCAAAGCTGTATGGAGAGCTATTCAAAACAGTTTATAATGCTGTTGTCTGATATGTATAGTACGTAGAAAGAAGGGGGTTTTCTTTTTGATACACAGCCCATAACTATGGGTGCAACACTGGGTTCAAACAGTGAAAAAGTGATTTAATAGTGTTAATAAAATGAATGCTTTTAAAACTGTTTTATAAATACTGTATGCACATAGCTTTTTTTCATCATTACAGTACTTCTTGCAAACATAAAACCTCTTTTTAGTATCGTCAACCCACCTGGTCCAATCATCCGTTTTATTTGACATACTGTATCTTTGGCTAACCCGAATTTGGAGACTGAAAAAGTGTAAACCTGGCAACACCCATCAATACACTGGCGATTTTATAACTACTTTATATTTAATTCATCTGTATTATTCATTAAACTACATGTATCAGATTATCTAACAAACTGTGGTTTGTTGACTTGCCCAAATAAAGTACAAACCTTAAACCAAAAGTTTGTGGACACCCCTTCTAATTAGTGAGCTCTGCTATTTCAGGACCACTCGCTTGTAACACATTCATAACATAAAGCATACATTTTGGGATTCTCCAGACAAACACTGGAAGTAGAATGGGTTGTATTCTATTCGATACCCCAGTGACTCTAAATATCACACAGTTTCTGCTTCCAATGAGCCAGTTCATCGACTTTCTGCCCTGGTGTCCTTAAACAAAGTCCGTATAGAAGTGATTTGCCATCTTTGATTGAGAATTTGGCACTGGAATGTCACAAGTGAGCCAGGGCTTATCGTCGAACATCAGAAGCTGACCTCACAATCATTTTTCAAAAGCTAGTGGAAAGCCCTTTTTGAAGAACAAAGTTTGTTTTAGCAGCAAACTGGCGCACACATTTTGGATGTCATTTTTGGGTGTCCACAAACGTTTGTCTACATAGTGTACTGTATTGGGAAAAAGTTTGGGCACTTTGCTTCCCAACGTACCTTGGAGCAGCTAAAGAAAATAAAACAATAACTGTTCTCTGAAATTAGCTCGTTTTAAGCACTCACAAATTTAAAAATGTACGTTGCAGCATGCGTGTGAAAAAAAGGACGACCGACACAATACGACAGTAATTAGTTTTATTTTATAGTCCAGTTCCCGGACTATAAAACCGTAATTACAAACAGGTTTATTAGCGACTGTTAAACAGTCCATTAACTGACGTTTTAGCCTAATATATTGACAGGCTTTATAAAGGAAGGGTCTTAATTTGTTTAACAGCACAAAGTAGTGGCTAAGAATGGAAAGCAATACATTTTAATAGTGTTAATAAGGAACAAAATGAGCACTTGGATATGCTAACCTTCCTGTTCACAAACAGTCGGAAATATCAGCGCTTCCTGTAGGCACTGTACCACAAAATCGCCTCAGGTAAACGTTGCAGCCTTTTCCTTATGTAACGGGATGATGTACTGTAACTGACCGTGACATAAAATACTGACACATTTCACGTACGTTACATTAACACATCAAAACAAGCTTTCGTCCAGCGTGTGCGCACCTGTACTGACTGACTTTCGGCGAGTTTCTGCTGCCAAAAGCTTCCGAACCACATAAAACCATTAGAGCACTTACTGTTCCTTCATTAATCCCCACACCGCCTTGCACGGACATGATTTCATCCCTGACTTGAAGCTTGCAGAAGATTAGTTTTAATGTAGCTACCGATTAATATGAAAGGTGTAAACTTAAAGGACGTCAAAACACACAATGTTTTGCAAAAGCACAGTAAGCCCATGGAACCCCAATAATGTGACAAGTTTTTTTAGCAGAACTACTGTGATGAACTACATTATGGCTCCGCTAGTTAGCATCATTGACCGTTACACCAAATACACCAACGAGCCAAATCATGACCGCCTGCTACACAGCCAAGTTTACATACTGTAAATTGTCGGACACGCGAACGCTCGAGGTTTCTCAGCACAACATTGGGCGCTTTCGTACCGCAGGACCTTTTTATAGTTCTTAGAGATGCGCCCGCCATCATACGTTCGCACCGCAGGAACTGGGAACAATTGTAGTTCTGTATACAGTGACATAACTATGCGCGGATTGGTCCAGGCGCCCATGTTGGGCTCAACCGGCGTGTTTAAATAGCCTATGCTTGTACATCAGTAGCCGTGAAAACAACTAATCTTGACATTAAAAAAGGAAAAACAAAAAAAACACAAACAGACCGTGAAATTTATTGAGCTTATATGTTACAGAGGGGGAACAACACAATGGTTGACTCGTCTAAGCGAAATTCGCATGGTTTACGTCACTTAAGCATCGCGTGGCATTCCTACTGGCAGTGCGAATGCAAACCAAAAAAGGTCCTACGACGAATTTAGTTCTCAGGTTACTGGATTTACCTCCTTAAAGGTTTTAAAGTGCGTAAAAGGCGATACTGCACTGCCTGTTCTGGAAACGAGTGCTTCTTCAAGTGGACTCATTCCCTCTTGGTTGTGTGCAGCCAGCGAGATATGTTTATTTCCATTTATATTTTGGTTCTATAGTGTGTCATCGATAATGTGTACTTGTAACTGAAGAACCATGGTGCTGTGTAGATATAGATGGTAGCGGTATATGTGGTGCATTTATGTATCATATGGACGCAGTTTACCTACGAAAATACCCTGTATATTCAAGAAGACTATGCAAAATTATGGTCCAGTCAACGTCCATTTGGATCAATGACCTGTTTCAGAGAACGTACTGCATACTGTAGCGCAAGGGTCCATGGGCTAGCTCCTAGGGCACGTTCCGTGTGTATGGCCTATAATTTGATAGCCGAAAAAACTAACCATATGTTAGCACGATATTACAAAGTGAAGACAGAGCTTGAACGGAAAGCAAAAATAAAACCACAACACCAACCCTGACGTAAACGATTGCTCCACTGGACAACGTCAATCATCTTGACACGAACACGATTAGTCTACGTAATGGATCTGTAACAATCTGTCCTGATAGCTGTAAACAAAGTGTCTGTTGTGTGAATCAGTAGGTCACTGGTACAACCGTGAGAAAAAACAATATGGTGAAACGCAAGGTGTTGCGTTTTTAAAGGAAAACAAAAGAAAACATTATTCACGAGACCTGCTCTGTTACATTCACGTTTTGAGGTGTACGTTGAGGTTGTGAGGTTACAGGGTCCCACATGCCACCTTGGAGGTACAATCATGGTTGTGTGTGTTGTGCTGGTAGGAATTACCGGGATAATAATGTACCATAGCTATCCACTTTCAGCCCCCTGCTAAAAGCATTAATCCACAACACGAGTACAACTGAAACACAAACGGCGAGATGTACCAAGATTGTGCCAAGACTCAGAACAGTACAACATACTACAACCATATCAGTGTCAATGCTGTGCTGTAAAACTACGTAAAATCATATCTGTAGTGGTCCTATGTTGGCGCCTTCCCAACAGAACTTCGGCAGACGCTCTTATCCTTACAACTAACAGTCTTAAATGGGACAATCCACGCAATATGTGGGTTGCTTTGTCCACCAATGGTGGCTTGACAGTGCTGGGTTTTGGAGCCTGGACCTTCTGGTCCCAGTGTCCCAGTCAGTTGTACCTATTCTGTGGTCGTGTCTGATAAAGTGGCAAATGAGAGCGTCTGGAGAATGTAGCGACGTAGGAAAACAGAAACTGAAGGCTTAGTCGTTACCTTTGAATAACAAACTTCACAGTAAGCGAGAGTTTACAAACTGTGACCACATACTCGAATGCATAACCTCTGATGGTTCAGGAATGACTGTTGACTGAGGAATGAGCCGTATGGTATGACAATGTGTCATGATATTTCTTCCCTAATACGGAACATCAAGATCAAGATTACGCAGGGTTGTGGGTGACCATTGTACTTGGTGTTCAAAATATCCCACAACTGTCCTCCCCTCCTCAACAGTTTGGTCCCGCCCTAGTCCAGTCTTTCGTCATTCCCTGCAACTAGGTTTGGGTATCGCTTGCATTTTATCAGTTTCGATTCTGCTCATCGATTCTGGTTCCGATGCCAGATTGGTGGAAGAAAATGGGCCAAATGTTTAGGTCTAAAGAATCTCTAATTATTTCTTAAACATGACTTATTGTACTAAAACAATAACCTGGGACAACCAAACTTTTCTGAATTACTATTGTTAGTAATCGAAACCGCTGAAATGATGAATGAAAGGGAAAGTAATCATTTTCACGTTAAGCTTTTTACTTATAATAGACTTAAAAAGGGGAAGAAAAATGCTTAACGTAAAAAATTATTACTTTCCCATTGGACCACACTCTTATAATTTTAGCTGTAGGGATTACTTATGGCCAGTAATGATTGAGAGAGGTTTGGTGTTCCTTTTGTCATTGTTAAGCCCCGCTAAGCTTTGTTCACGTTAAGCATTTTAAGTTCGGTGTTCCATAGTCATTGTGTTAGTACGTTAAGCCATGTTCATTTATTAACAGGTTTAAATGGGAAGAAAAAGCTTAACGTAAACATGATTACTTTCTTTTTGGACCACAGGTTAGTCGTTTCAGCAGTAGAGATTACGAACAAACAATATTAAAGTGAGAGAAGGTCATTGGTGGTCATTGTTTTAGTACGTTAAGCCACGTTAAGCTTTGTTATTGATACCCAACCCTACCCACAACTGCTTGGAGGACTTGTGGCTACAAATCACTTCTTTTCAAAAGGTAGGTGGTAGAATTCTACAGCTACAATCAACACACAGGCAGGTGTGTTGCTCGAATGGCTCCCTTCGTCAAGGTTCGTCTTTACCATTACAGAGGGACATCCTTCTTTCAAACAATTCCCAGAACCCTCTGTATAACACCTCTCTGAAGAACTACTGCTGTAACATTGGTCCACTCGATCCAAACCATTTCTGTGAGCTACAGCTGTACAATCCGAGTGTGTACATTCACTACGTTAATCAATATCAGCAAGGAGAGTCGTCAGTTCTTCAGACTGATCTAATTCAATTATTTCATCACGCTCCTCTTTTCTAAATATTAGATATATAACCGCAGTCTGGCGTAACGAATAATCACATTACTGGCAATGTTAATTACTGGTGTGTGAATGAAATCCCTGACTGATGCTTCTTCCAGTTTTCTTTTTTTATGAGTAACATCTGCATAAATTAGTAACGTCGTTATATTTCGTATATAAAACAAGGCACTTGTGCTAAAATGTGTCATAAAAAATTCTGCTTCATTTGAACCCAGACCTTCTGGCAAGCAACTGTCGTCCCCTTTAAGCCAAGTCATGTTTGGTGTCGAAGGCTACTGTTCAGGTTTGTAGCGTAATCCGACCTCCAGACTGACTGAGTACCGGTCATGTACGATTTTCTCATCGGACCAGATCACGCGTTACATAAAAAGTTGTGTATACACATGGCTACAGCTGGCATTTCCTCCATTTTGGCTCTACAGTACTACTATACAAAGCCCCGTCCCTTCTGGTCACCACGGCCAAATCAATATTGGTCGAAGATGTGAATGGGCGTTTCAAAATTCGCCAAATTTGAAATTGGTCTGCGGCACAAAATCACTCATGGCAACAAATTCCATCGACATGAACGTGATTTCAGAGAAATAAGCAACCAAGTCTATGGGAACAAGCTCAAAAGACGCAAAGTTTGGAAAAATAAGAGGATCTGGCATCCATGCTTTGCACAATCCGTGACCCATCTGCACAAATTCTCTGAGAAATCCGATTACTGAAATAAATGCCAGCTCTCTTTATCGGCTTTCTTGATCTCATTTCTAGATTGGGAGCATGCTGTTTACTACTTGAATAATCAGGTAACTGCAGAAATCCAATTATGATCAGATTTGATGCATTTAATTACCTGGCAACGTTGTCTTCAAATTCTGGGAGATACCAAGAAAATGCCTGGCCTCTGTGGCTGCTCTATGCTCTGGATGATAAAAATTATCCAGTTACAATACAGGCAAAATTCTGACTGAAAAGGGCGTGGCTTTGGAGAGGACACTTCAGGTAAACACTTGTCTGTTTGCTCAAAATCCCTGACGTTCCCTTCAACCCCGGAGCTCCGTTACAAACCAAAAGCAAAGCTTTGACACCAAATATGTCTTGAGATTTCAAGTAACAGACCAGGATTAATCCTGACTGGGAGACTTGGTACTAAGATATGCAGAGTATCAAAAGTTTGCATTTCGTACCGAGGAACAGTCCTGTTACTAACAGAAAGGTCTTCGTTTTTGGGTCCTCAGCTGAAATACCTTTAACTACTATATAACGAAAAAAATTATAAAGTACGTTAAGGCGCTCGGGTGGCGCAGGGGTCGAATATGCTAGCCCACAACTGTAACCGTGGCGACCCATGTTCAAGTCCTGGCAGTGTATGTCAGCCAGGCAGCGCCCTGTAATACCGAGGATAGGGCACCGAGCCCTCGGGACCCTGACCAGGATATAAAAGTACATAAAGTGCCTGGTTAATAGTGAAGCAGACCCCCTCATGAGTGCTATAACAGTTAAAAGGGGTTCAAATAGCGATGTAGTTTTTGGTCTGAACTACAATTCTGGTCATTTTTGAACCTACATCCGATTTCAACTATTTGTTGACGCATTTAAATGGCACTTCATTTTGAAATGACGAGGTAATAAATCCCAGAAAGTTGAAGCAGTTCATCTGGATACAAGGTTTGCTGTGGGAGAAAGATTTCGTCACTCATGGGGACTTCTTCCGTCTCAGCTAGTAGGAAACTTACCCAATCTTATAATTAATTACAATGGCCACGTGTTATTCACATAGGATTGGGGAACAGCTGCAATCACGGAATTGTAAGATGATGATAGGTAGGGCTGGGCAATTTATCGAAAATGCATCAAAACCGACATTCAGAACCATTAACTGACTTTTTTCGATATTTCTTTTGCCCCGTCCAGTCAGCGACATGGAAGCAACATGGAGGAGAACTCAAACACCGAGCAGCGGTGTCCATCGTTTGGACCCATTTTGGCTTTAGGGACGATGACACTGAATAAATAACACAAGCTTTTATAACGGATAATGCTGTTTCTGTTATTTCTTCCTATTTCTTTCTTCCTTCTGTGATTTCAATTTTTCCCAAAAACCACATTCATTAATCGTAATTGACATAAAACGTTCGATTAATCCTGATATTGATTTGAGATCGTATTGCCTAGCACTGAGAGGCGTACCCTTAGGCCACCTCCTCTGTTCGGGGATGGGCTTTCCCCTTTCACCTAGATGGCCTCTTTGACGCCCCGTTCAAACCAGTGTTCCTCCCTATCAAAGAAACATTTCTCCAATGAAAAACCTTGTGTCCAAATGAACTGATTCAACTTGCTGGGATTTTCTGACCTGGATTATTGAGGTAAGACAGAAATCTGCACCAAAAACATACCAGTGCACGCTTTGTAGAGACCAGGGGCCGGATTCACGAAAGTTTCTTAAGAAAGAAAATCTTCTTAAATGTGTTTTTTCTTAACTTCATTCTTAAGAAAAAAGTTACGAAAGTTTGTTATTCTTCAAATAACGTCTTAAGAATTATATATATTTTTTTCTCAACTTTCTTCATTCTAAGAATGAATGGTATTCATCCTTAAGTTAGCCTCGCACTCGGCTTAGGCTGTAAGAGTTGAAGGGAAGCATCGAAAATGTAATACTTTAAACAATTTAGTTACTGGAAATAAAGCTTACATTTCAATTTAAATGGTTAACAGCCTTTCAAGTGAAGGTCATCCTTAAAATACAAAAGTCTATATAAGGAAAGTTTATGACAAAGCTTTCCATTTCATGCCGCATCACCTCTATTTTTGTTTGCTAAGGTTTTAAAGTTTTTAATAAACTAATAACGGAAATAATGGTCAATACAAATTCAAAATATGTGTTCCGCAGTATATAATAAACTGTAAAATGCAACGTAGTCTACTTAAACAATGAAGAGTTTCTTAAGAAAATCTTTAAAAATTAATTGATTTTTTCTGAGAATTGCATTTAAGAACATTCTTATGAACGTCAGTGTTTGTTTTAAGAACCTTCGCAAGTCGTTTCTTAAGAAAGCCTTCATGAATCCGGCCCCAGGTCGTGCTAGAGATGCAAAATTGGCCTTTTCTTATCATCAGACCAACGTTTTAGCCTAATAGTTTGGTGCATATCTGGTTCAAAACTCTAGATTGGGCCAAATGTATATTTAGAAATTTGCGCAACAATGCAGGGGGCTTGTGGACCAGTTCTCGTCACTCGTCCTTCTTCCAGGTTTTCTCAGTGCAGATACCGGGCGATCGCAGCAGTTTAGCGCTGAACAGGCCGATGATGGCCAGGTTCAGGAGAAGCGCCAGGAGCAGGGCGCCCAGCGTTCCCAGGAAGCACGGATTTGTCGAGTGCGCGGTCAGCCAGGTTCGACGCGACGCCATGTCCGCCATGACGGCCTCCATCTGGAAGTGCGTACCAACCACAGCACAGACGTGGAAGAGCTGGTGACTGTGGCCTGGTAGGGAAAGTGAGGCAAAGTGAACATTAATCTGTTTTGAAAGGACATGGCTGAATTGAACTTCAAGAAAAAGTATGCGAAACTGTGAAATTGCCAGCTGGCAGCTCGAGTCGGAAACATAATGACTTAATAAGTGCTCATTACAATCAAGAGCTGTAGAAATAAAGTGGAAAATGAGTAGGCTCGTTCAAGCCGAAGAGATTGGAGATGATAAAAAATTCATGGAAAATAACAATACAGTTCCATTTAGCCCATTATCTGCTCACAGCTTTGCATTTTCAAAGACCGGAGCCACATTAAGGCCATTTAATTCAGCCTAAACTTTTCCGCTTTAAATGTGCTCATAGCATTAACGTAGCAGCGATGACAGTAAGACGTACCGATGTAGTCGAAGCGCCCTGGAGCCAGCCTCTCGGGAAGGTGCGAGGTGAACAGGAAACACGTCAGGAAGGCAAAGAGCAGGTGGTAACAGTGGCTGGGCAAAGCTTCAGTGTGGCTACAACCTCCACCAGAACACAGCAAGAGCTACACACATTCAGTCAAGCGATAGTTAGATCAATTTCTCAGAAGCACAGAATTCCAAACGTATGCGTGTACTGAGAAAAATCTCATCTCTTAAATCACTTATAATGGGAGCCGAAGAGAAAAAATAACATAAAATGCAGTCAACAGACTAATAGGAACATTTTGGGCGTAAGGACACGTCACGATGCAGAAATGTTACGATGTGCATCGTCGAGTTGGATTATGCGTTCTCGATGATTATGCCATCAAATGCACTTTATGAACACCAGGGGGCGCAATCAGACATTATCCTCACAGACGCATAGCAGTTCTTTTAATTGCAGCAGATTGTTTTTGTTTCATTTTTATACAAGAAAAGTTTGGAAATAAAAAAGCAATGTTTTTTTTAACCCAGATATGGTGAAGCTACAATAGAGCATTTTGTTTACAATTTTCAACTTCTGTTTCTAGGGATTTCTTTTAATTGCAGGGGACTTTTGGTTTCAAAATGGATAGAAGAAAATGGGTGTTGTTTTTGCATCGTTTACACTTCAGCAAAAAAGGAAAGTCTTGGTGTAAATCAATAACCGAATTTTGGGGGACCCTGCAACCCTCACCATGTCACTACTGTAGATGACTGACTGCAGTGCTGTAATACTCTTAGGCTTCCATCATAACACGGTTTCGATAATGTTTTTGTTTTTATCCAGTACAGGGGAAAAACATTGAAATTATTATGAAGGATCTTAAATACTGTACAGATGAACGACAGTAGAATGACGCGAGTGCTCCTCTCGTTTCACAGAACCAGCTCAGCAAGAACACATTTGCATGCTCGTTTTAATACTGCGGTTACTTACTCTGTAGAAAAGGGGGATGTTATCAAAGATGAACGGAACAACGAACGCGCTCGTCCGCACGATTTTACTCTTGTGTGGGAA